>JAAIXJ010000057.1:570107-667284 GCA_013403705.1 Heliconius hermathena
TAATAATAATAATATATACTTTATTGTACACCACACAACATAAAAAGAAAAACAAAACACAAATGCAAATAAGGATGAAATGTACAGCAGGCGGCCTTATCGCTATAAGCGATCTCTGCCAGGCAACCTTAAGGTGTAGGAGTAGTTAAATCGGTAGGGGTGTATTTGCTTTAAATAAATCTAAACTTACATAGCACATAATACATAAATAAATGCATACATACATACATAAATATATACATAAATACTTACATAAATACAAAGGACATTACATTATACACATACATATATATATAAAGACAAAAAAAAAAGAAGGACACACGCATAACGCTAGTATAAGAGGAAAGTTATTTCAAAGTGCTAAGTAGTGCTTCTTAAGGAGTGACTTAAAGCGATTGAGACTCTTAGCACATCTTACTTCAAGGGGAAGGGAATTCCATAAGCGAGCAGCCTTAACTGTAAAGGAGTTAGTGAAGAAGGAAGTGGAGTGAGAAGGAATTTTTAGGGAAAGATTTTCTTGGGATCAGAGGGAACGAATGTGTGTGTTACTTAAAAATTTACTAACTGTTAAACTGTTCTTTTAGGTAAGGATGGGTAAAGGGATTAAACAGTAAGCAGTACAGAAGATGTAATATATGAGTATTCCTGCGAAGCCTTATAGGAAGCCACTTGAGCTTTTTGCGAAAGTCGGAGACACGGTCATATTTGCGAAGACCAAATATAAACCTTATACAAAGATTTTGAAGCCGCTCAAGCCTATTAAGATGCTCATCACTAACATCGAGATAACAAGCATCAGCATAATCGAGAATTGGTAGTAATAGAGAATTTGCTAGCACAATTTTAGTAGGTATAGGAAGAAAATTTCGCAAATTTCGACTTATTTATCTTGTTTGAAAAATAACTTTTACATTTTTCGGGGGAAAAACATTGTATTAGACTTTTATAGAGTAATTAAAACTGTGGTATTATTTAAAGTGATACTGACAAAAACGCCCTGAATGCATTATTATGATAAAATTATATGTGATACTTTACACATTATTATTATGGCTTAAGGAAATTTTAAAATATAATAAAAGTTATTAGAAATCATTTAGGATTTTCGTTGATTTTTTTTTGGAATAAAAGAAAACAATATGTTTCAAACAAAGTTATTGATTTTATTTAAATATTTTTAAGTAACAAATGTTATTTAATCTTATAAACAAGTATATCATTAACAAGCAATAAAGTATATATTTTTTAAATAATATGCACAAGATTGTAATAAATGTATTATTTCGTATTATAGAATATTATGTTTTTGTCTTCTATAATTCATATTATTAAGCATGATTTTTTACTATATAAGCCTTTGTTTAATTATATATAACTGTATTCATCAATCTTGATGTTGATCAATCGTGATCAAAATTGATGTTTTAAAAATTGATCAATTTTTAAAACATCAATTTTTAAAACAAACAAAAAAAGAATAAAAAATCAATGGAAACCAAGGTAATCGCTTAAAATAATTATTTATCTATCTGTTTGTGTATTTGTACGATTGTTATATAAAATATCAACAAATTTAAAATCGTTTCCTGTTTAAAGATGTGTTGTCTAATAACATTTTTGAAACAAGTTTTTCGATGCACCAATTACACTTATATAAAATAAATATTTTTACATCATCATAATTTGGCTAGATTATACTTCCTACTCCTTTATGTGATATAAAACAAATGTCACAATAATCTATTTTTTTACAATTTTTATTAACGTGGACACATATTCATGGGTGTAGGAACGAAAGGGGAGAAGGAAGGGCTGGGTTAATTCGCGCCTAACCAAAAATAGCCTAGTGCCCCTTTAATTTCTAATCAATATAGATTGTGCCATCTACAAAGAAATGCCCTAATTTTTTTAATCGAGGGGTTGGTTGGTTGGTTGAAGAAGTTTAAATTTAGAAGATTGACACTAATGTCGGTCCCGAATATAATTATAAATTTATTTCCGACTGCTGAGGGAGGGTTATAGATTATAATGTTCCGTGGTCTCGAGTCATCCGCGATCTTCTCTACATACGTAAATTTTAAAATAAATTTCTTTTTAATATACAGGGTGGAAGTGTCAGCGGTCCTTTTACGCGAACAGCATATAGGGTAAAATATTTTAAACCCATATCTAAAGAAATTACGTAGGATTTTTTTTCATTTCACGATGTTTATTCATATTCTTTTTTTCGTGTGACGCAGTTACGCATAATTTTATTGTTTATTTTGTTTGAAAAAATCACTTTTTCATTTTTGGCATTTTTTTTATTGTATTAGGCTTTTATAGAGTAGTTAAAACTGTGGTTTTAACATTTAAAATGGTGCTGACACTTCCACCCTGTATTTACAAAATGTCAGCGTGTCGTACTTAAGAGCCATGTACCTATTGTTATAGTTTTATAATAATATTTGAAATTGATGATTGAAATTAATATACAATTAATTTTAATAGTTCTTTTAAGGCTAGTCGTGGCGCAGGGGCACAAATTGTGACTATAAAATCGACTGGTTGTGGGTTCGATCCGCACTCGAGGACATGAAATATTAACTCAATTTATATTACCATTTCTTCGCTCTGGTGTCGAGGCAAAGCGCGGCGTTGAGTTCTGCCACTCAACACGCCTCCAGAATTCGGCAGAAACTAGGTTCCCTCTGCCTACCCTGCTGTGTGCGGGATACGTGAAGCTCATTTTAAGTTCTTTGAGTTTTGAGTGCATATCGTCGCCTTTCGTTTAGCTAAGCACAGCTAACGCACCATTAATCCTGTCACCCGGAACAATACGTCTTTTCGCATCCATCTCGTATCTTCCATCTCTTCGAAATTCATCTTTACGAAATAACTTCCCAAATATACCATTTCATTCAATTCCTCTAATATCTTACCATTTACACTGATCTTGCATTCCGTCCTTTCTTCATTTCTTTCAAATACCGCATTCAGGCTTATACCCTTCTTTCAGAGTGTTGACTAATGCCTGCAACTCGCACTGCATAATCTGCGTACAGTAAGTAAACAATTTACATTCAAGTCACTTACTTTCACTCTCATGTCACTTTGTTTACTATTATATAGTTCACAATTATATTCACATTTTTTATATAAATAAATTAACTATTTGTAGTGTAAGCGATTGGTAGAAAGAGTCAGAGCGTTTCATTGTGAATGGCATGAATATATCATGCTTTAACAAAGACAAGATAATAAAAAATAACAGATTTTTAAACCAACGTTACACATCAATCATATTAATCGCAGGATAAACATCTGAATATAACAAATACTTTACTTGAATATTGTTCGATTCTTCTAAAATCTTCAATATTTCTTCAGAAAATTCTTTTTCAATTGAATAATGATAATTTACAAATATATACTCTGCTAAAACTGTAGCTTCAGTATTTTTTGCCTCTAACATACCTTTAATAACAAACGTTATGAACAAACCTCTGTTATTATACTGATGATGAAATACGAAATAATCGTCTAAATAAATTTTTAAAACTATCTTGTACAGATCTGTGATAGATTCAAAATATGTAGATACTAGTTCTTTAATTTCAAATCCAATATATTTTCCAAATAGTGTACCCACGATTTTTATACATTCTTTGGTCTTTTTAGTATCATTGAATATATCAGGGTCTATCTTCAAAGTTTGTTTCAAAGTCTTGTAATAAAGCATAGTTAAATGAATTTCAGCATATTTGCTGAAGTATTCCTGAGTTGGCCAAATTTGGCGTAACTTTTTGAGAATCGACTCGAACACTGGGAATGGATTCATATAATCCTCACTCAAAAATGCTTTTGTAAATTTTAAAGCAAATATAAATCCTTTTAAATACATTCGTATTGTGTTATTTTCACCATTAGTTGTCACAAATGAATGTAGAGCATCAAAGAACGGGACGCAAATATTATCAATCGCATACTTCTGTGTTTCTTCGGATTCACTTAGAAGCAAAATTTTGCTAATAAGAAATACGTACTCACATTCACAATTTTCAAGTTTTTCCGTACATTTTTCTGGAGTGAGTTGGTCTTTTATAAATTCAATCACTATTTCATAAATAAAGGTTTTATCCGCTTTAGGAAGAAGTGGTTTCAATGCATTTAAATGGTGCTGAGCCAGATCTTTATCAAACTTGCAACAAATTTTGAACATTACAATTCGATAATCCGTTTCTATAGAACTAGATATAGATGGCGGATAGTTCATTTTCTTTAATAATTTTGGTTTCTTAGATAAATCTATATTTTCAATTATTGATTTGACAGCAGTCCACACACTGAGCAAGATATCTTTATCGTTAATAAATTTCGATAGCGCTATTTTGAGAGACGCCACAGGTCTAAATGAACAAATTTTTAAAAAAGTATCTACCGCGTATTTCGTTCCGTAAGCTAGACGAAATGAAATCTTGGCAGCATGTGGCCATTTTAATAATTTCGTCAAATATATTTGACGATCTTTTTGTCTACAAATTAATATATTATTGGCAACTGCTTTAGCTCCAAGCCAGCGCCAGTCATGCTCATCTATATTCAGAGGTGGATAAGTCTTTTGAGCATTTGCCCTGAATGCCGCTGCCATTCGTTTTTGCAATTTATCACTCGGTGCACTTATATTCTCACTTTTTAACTCTAAAATACGTGACAGTACCAATTTATCAGAAGATAGAATGCAAAGCGGTCTTACAAATATTGGGTTCATATCGCTTTTTATCTGTTCCTCTATACATATTTTATGCATATCTGCTAGACCACCAGCCTCACCAAAATACAAGAATAAAAGGCGCAGAAATTTATCATAATATAATACTCGACCTTTTTCTTTAATTAACGAAACAAACGCTTTTCCAAGATTTAATGGCGATACATCGTGTCGCAGGACATTTATGTACGCCTGTTCAGTTTGTCCAATGGCAAATGTTTCGCGATAGAGCTCCCGGCGAAGCATTCTATTGTTGAACAGAAGCTCAAGTATATTTGTGTCTTTCCGAGCTAGTTTGACAAGTATATCCTTTACGTCAGGGAAATCATCAAGACACGTCTTGTACTCTGTTAGGGCTTTTATAAAAGCGTCAGGGTTGGAAGGTATGAAAAGCGGAGGTAATTTTTTTGCAATTATAACTTTTTCGGTTTTGCTTAATTTATATTCTGTAAAAAGCGACTGTTCATTTAAAAATGCTGTCAGTAAATGTTGAGAAACAGGAGTATTAGTCAATAAATGCCGTATTACAACTGCGTGAAGTCCTTCTTGACAAAGCTGTTCTGCGGTCAAACCATCAAGCCCTAGGCCTCTACCAAACTGCATGAGAAGATTCCAAGCTTTGTCATGGAGGCGCCAAATACATTGCCTATTAACAAGTGATCTAATGACGGCTATTCGAAATGTTGTGGGCTCATTTATATGTTTCTTTACTAGAAAACTTAATAATTTTTCTAATTGTTCAGGAACACTTCCGCTTTTACTAACAAGTACCAGCATTATATTAAGCCTTCCTTGTATGGTACTTTCAGTTAGTAATTTTGTTTTTAATTCAACAAAGGTACGCTCGAATCCAACGAAACGGTAATGATTGAACAAAATATCTAAAGGTGATTTCCCGGTCGATACTATATCACATGAATATTTCGCACATTTCTTACGAATTTTACGCTTACTAAAGTTTTTGAAAGAGATAAATGATGATTGAGGATCTGCATCTAAAAGTAAATCATTTTCTTCTACAACTTCAAGTTTGAGAGGCTCTGGTATTTCGTAAGGCCATTCTTCAATTTTATTGTCTATTGATTTATCTACAAACACTTGCTTTTTAAATTGAGCTCTTTCGTGTACATTGATGCGCTTTATAAGTGGTTCTACTGCTTTATAGGAAAACCAATATTCAAGATAGGAAGCTCTGGCCAATTGTAAAACGAGTTGCTTTGCTTCGTCACTGTTTAAAGTGTCGGCTAAAGTCTTCATATGAAGAAGACAAGATACGTAAAGTTCAATTTTAGCAAATATCCTACTTTTACATTTTTTCAGTACAAATTGTGTTGTAATAGAATTTAAGGGCTTCGATATATTTTTATTAAAATATTTTTCCACTATATCCAAGTATACATTAGTATTCGATTTTAAAAGATATTTTACATTTTTAAAATAATTTTGCTCGTCGTTTATGTACCTAATGAGCGCTGCATTATTATTAGGTAACATTTCAAAATATAATTTGCACGCTTCAGGACACGCCTCGAAAATTATTTTTAATTGTCTAGACGTCAATTTGTCTATAACATTTGGGAACTCACTAAGAATAAATCCATTGGAGCAATGCCAAAAAAATTTTATAGCATAATCGAAATTAAGTTTGTAATAATTGTAAAATTCTTGACATGTTTGATTATCTTTTAAATTTAAGTACAACCAGTTTTTCATTTTGTTTTTGGCTGGAAAAATCATTTCAGGATATAGGGAACTTTCAAGATACGAAGGATTGATAATGTTTTTATATTCTGGATTTAAAAGCCATATACATTTTAAGCATCTGCTTACGTAAAGCATACAATCGTCTTTTAGACTCTGCAAAACAAAATCTACATGTTTATATTTAGAAGCTAGATCTATTTTAAATACTCGATCAATGGGCGAAAACTCAGGCAATTTAATAATATCTTCGATAGGAATTCCCTTTTCAAATGCATCCTGGACCATATTATTAAGATGTCGATGTCGTTCTTGCAGGTTGGATCCACATAAAACGATTGGTGTTTCCAGTTCCATCTGAAATTATACTACATTTACTTCTACTTGTTATTCTTTGGAAAATTGCTTCAATTAAAACCACACCACATTCTAAATACGAAGATATGAAAGACGTATATATTATATTTATATTAAGCTACTTATGAACTCATATTTAAATAATTTTATATAAATATAAATAAGCATCTACAACTGGATAACATACGAAATAAATAAATAAAGTTCTAGTTCTAATTAAGAACAAGTGTATACTTACTTTAAAACAGCGTCGTTAGCAAAAATTTAAACAAAATAAACAGAGTTTACTAATGACTAGTACCATTTAAAGGTTTTATATCGATGACTTAAATGACTTCATCAGTAAACTGGCGCGTCGAGCGAATTTGAGACTTTGAGAGAGCAAAAACCGGTTGAATATGACAAGTTTCACTTTTCATAGTTACTTCAGTCACAAGGCAAAAACATTCAGTGTAATGCTTCTATGTTTTTATTTAATTATATAGTAAAAATATGTTTTTAATAGTGTTTATTAATTGTATTTTATTGTTTTTTTTTTTCAATGATTGTTAAGTATTATATTGTCGTAAAACTTTATTTGTTGTTGTTGTTATTCTTTATTTCTGGCGTTCCGAACGTGCCAGCTCTGCACTAATCACTTCGCCAATGTCGTGTTGAATGGAAAACACACAAAGGATGTACGGAACTTTATTGAACTAACAACCCTTCATTACAATTAAAAATACAAATGTCAAAGTCAAAACTAATCTGTTTCTATGTCAAATTTGTTTAACAGAATATTTATAGATAGATTATAGATATGACATATGTATTTTATATGTTAGTATAAAAAGCAATAATTTACAATTCAATATACAATAATGGGAAAAATTGATAGTAAAAAAGAGGATTTGGTGACTTTATCGATTTATAAATTTTTGTGTGGTCACTCGCATTGTAAACATATTTGTAGGTTATGTTTACGTTTTGCTAGTAAGAAAACTAATTTGGAAGAAAAGATCGAAATACAAGTACCCTATTACCATATTAAGTCTGTTTCATATAATTCCATGTTAGAAGATTTAAATGTGAGATTTTTTATATTATTGGTATTATTTCATTGTTCCATATTTTCGTTATTTATTTTATTATTTTGTAGATACAAAAGGAACCGCTGTTGCCTAATATCTTATGTGAGAACTGCGAAGTCCTGACCATTAATGCTTACATATTCCTCAAACTTCGGCAATATGCTGTTGAAAAATGGAATAACTCTATTAATATTTTAACCAATTCACTGTCACATTCAGATTGTATAAAAAGTAAACATCAAACTGGATATATAACGTTCAATAAAACTGATAATATATTATTACCAAGTGGTAAAAAACTGTCTGAAAAGCCGAAAAAAATTGAAGTTTTAAAAGACTTTATGAACTGTTGTCGTAAATACATTCAACAACAAAAACAAGTTAAGGATTTTCAATGCAATGAATGCAATAAGTCATTTAGCTGTTACGAATACTTGGTAAAGCATGAAAAACTTCATAATAGGTCCCCCAATCCCTGTACTAAGTGTCTTAAAGTGTTTCTTACACCAACTCAACTGGAAGAACATATGGAAAGAGTGCATTATCCTAAAACAGTTCAATGTCTTAATTGTTCAAAAAAATTTGGTACTCAAAGAATAATGAAAATGCACTGGAAGATACATCATACACCAGCCACATGCAAGTTCTGTAAAATAGATTTCCCCTCAAAACTGGAATTACGAGTCCACCTTGACAAACATGGAGCTGGCACATGTCAGAAATGCAATAAGAAATTTTCATCTCAACACACATACAAATTACATTTGAAAAATTGTGGCAAAAAAGATAACATTAAACAGAAATATATGTGTGATATCTGCAATAAATGTTATACTAGTAAAAATGGTCTTGTCTCACATTTACGAATTGATCATGACTTTTCTAAAAAAGTGTTAACTTGCAAATGGTGTAAAAAGAAATTTGACGCAATAAGTAGACTTAAGAATCATATAGTAACTCATACTAAAGAAAAAAATTTTCATTGCGAACAATGCGGTGGGCAGTTTGTAAGTCAAGCAGCACTTACATATCATATAAGATTACACACTGGTGAAAAACCATATCCTTGTGATCAATGCAATGAAAGCTTTCTATCGTCTTCTAGAAGAATGGAACATAAACGTAGGAAACACATAGGACCAGATAAAGTATGTAGCCTTTGTGAAATGAGATTCCTAACACAGTTCCAATTGAGAAATCACATTAAAAGACATTTTAATCCAAGTAGCAAATTATATATTACTGATACTGATCACTATTTTCCAAAACGAGTCCGACAACCGCATCTGTTTACTTAGCACTTATATTTTGCTTTACATTTATGGTTCATATTGTATCTCACATAGAGTAGTGTAAATGTAGTTCTGAACTTGTGTATTCTGACGATTCAAACCATTTCTGGGATATTGTACGGTATTGGCACTGATGGAACTCCACCCTTAATATACAAAAATTAAGAAAATAAATAAAAGCTGCTTCACGCTGTATTCTGCACACAGCAAGGTAGGCAGAGGGTACCTAGTGTTAAGATACTCCTTTCCCCACCTCCCGCTGAATTCTGGAGGCATTGCATGGTGAGTGACGGAACTCAATGCCGCGCTTTGCCTTGACTCCAGAGCAAAGAAACGAAAATATAAATTTAAATAAATGTTTCACAAAAATTAAGAAATTAAACTAATTTTAATAGAATCATTCAAAAAAATGTATCAAACTTTGACCCAATCACAGCACTACAATGGCGCTACTGATACTTAGCAAGTATTATTATTATATTATAAAGTTAAAATAAAATTTCCATATTGCTCTTTATACAACTTTATTTTATTTTAACAAAACAATGTATAACAATTTTTAATACCTACTTTCATTAATAAGATAAAAATTGATTTAATAAACTTTTTATTATCTATATAAGATATAAGGCATATCATTTCATAATTCATTTAACTTCTTTTAAATTTTATTTCATGATGTATTTGTTACACTTGCCACATAGACCAGGGTAAGCAGAGGGAACCTAGTGTTAGGATATCCTTCCTACACACCGCCATTCGAGGAGCAGAACTGAACAATGAGATTTTGCTTATTACCATAATAAAGAAATGACAATAAAATCATTTCAGAGTTGAGTTTGAACCTACAACCTTCTCATAATTAAACATCAATTTTCTGTTTGAATAATGAACCGTCTCATATTTTGTTCTACAGGGAGGTTTGGAGGGATCATGTTCCTACCGTAATATAATTTACTGCTTGGGTCATGATGTCTACTAATATGTTGTTTTAGGAAATGAGTTGTAACAAACTTTCGAGAACAAATCTCGCACATAAGAGTAGGCCCAACATGTTTAAATTTTATATGTTCAGCTCTAGCTGAAGCATTAACGAATCTTTCACTACAGATTTTGCAACTATAAGGCTTTTCGCCAGTGTGACGTCTAGTGTGATATAACAGAGCTTCTTTAGAGACAAATCTGCTGTTGCATATGTGACACTTAAAGTTTTTCTCCCCAGTATGCTTTATCATGTGCACTTTAAGATAACTTGGAGCGGTAAATTTTTTACCACATTCATTACAAACATGTGGTTTAGCATTGCCATGAACAAATCTATTGTGCACTCTCAATCCCCCTGGGGTGCTGTAGGCTTTCTCACACTTCTCGCAGGAATATAACTTGTCCATGGAACTTCTTATGGGATGTGGATCAATTAAGTTATTTAGACATAAATTTACATGTTTTTCATAAAATTCCTTAGTAGTGTAACGTTTACCACATTTGGGGCATTCACTCTTTGATTTGTGCTTTTCTTCATGTATTTGCAATTTATCCAACCCTTGGCAAGGCTTCCCACATTCTTTACATACATATATATTGTGTTCTCGATTATGGTGGTCTTTCAAAGCTTCCTCGGTACTTCTATATTGGGGACAATCAGAACATTTATATTTATGGGTATAACTCTCATGAGACACCAAATCCTCTTCAGTTCTAAATGTTTCCATACACTTATCACAAGTTAAACTCCCATGAACTCCTAAATTGTGCACCTTTAAATCAATAAAACTCTCAAAACAATCATCACAAGAGATACATTCATAGGGTTTTTTAACTATATTATGTTTGTGCCTCTTTTGTGGTTTATCAACATAAAGTATTCTCGACTGGAGGTCGTCAATCACCATGTATAATGATTTATTTTTGTCTTCAATTTCAATATCTGCATCTAAAGTACTGGATAAGTTTTCAAACACTTTATTTAAAATGTCGGTCGAGGTTTTACATTTTTCTATAAAACGAAGCGAAACAAGTGCAGTATTTGTGCATTCTGTACACACTACTTCGACGCCAGTGATATCCTCAGAGACCTGTGGAAATAAAATTGTTATAGTACATTTAAAATGAAATAATGATTATACTTTATACAAATACTCACATTTTCACCAAGTAATTTCTCCAAAATATCAGATAAAGGATGAAAAATACCACTAGATGGGTATAACGAGACAGGATCATCAAAACGAACATATTGTTCTTTAATATATTTTAAACATAACCTACAATGGCTGTGGCTTTTTTCATTTAAAATATTTGCCACAATTACATTAAGATTCATATCTTCCTGCATATTTGATTGATTATTAAAAATATTATTATATGCTTGATTCAAAAACGTTTAATCTAAAATCCGCGCGCTTTCCAAATTTTTCGTTCAAGAATTCGAAGGGAAATTAGCAATCAAGCGCCATTTTATGTCAAACAGTGAAGTCTTAATTTGAGTGTCGTTTAAGTTTTATTTTTATTCATGACAATTTTTTTACTTATAAAGGGTACTTTATATTATTTTAATACTTTAAAGGACAATACAATTAGACAAAGTAAATTCCTTGATTTATATGAATGTAGTTAAATAAAATAAAGACTGAGCTGCCAGTATAAAAACAAATATTTTGAATTTCTAGTATTTTTTGTTAATATTTTTAAAGTTCTCTTAGTCTTATTCTGACAATTTAAAGCACTGTAGAAATTTATTATAGAAAAGAATTTAATATTTTGGCTTACTATACCGAATCGGCTTGTAGAAATATATGATATCGACCAATTTAGATATAAAATGGGAAGTTATAAATAAAATGAGATATATTCGTAAAATAATTTATTGCTATATTTTCTTAAATATATAAGAAGAAGAAGCATAAAAAATGTAATGGTCAAAGATAATGCATAATTAATTACCAATACCATCTAGAATCAAGACCTAAGAAACGTTTTTTGGATGTAATTGTATCAATAAATTTGTAAAATATATTGCCGCCATCTGTAAGGACTTGGTCGAAGTTAAGCGGAAATTGTGGTACCGTATCTAAAACAATATTTTTATATGATTATACAATTCAATCATTATGTGACAAAATTTTAAGCTTTATAGATAACAGTACTTTAAGAACTTACTTTCTGTAGACATTTCATGATATTCATCATCTATTAAGCTATCAGTAGCATATGTTATACCCGAAAAGACCTGAATATGTGGGCAAAATTGTTAAATATACGAGTTAATGCATTAGTAATGTCATAAAATAAATATGCTTACTACATTTATCAAAAGTATGAAAACTAAATGTGCCATTGTTATTAAAATACTATTTGTTATATTATATTTAAAGGTAAATTTATTATAATTTCAAACTTGTTACTTCTGACAATTTTTAATCATTATTTCAGAATATCTGTGCTATTGACACTCAGGTGTCAATAGCACAGATTGAATGTTCATTAATTGTTTTAAGCAAATAAACGTTTTAATCGTAATTATATAAAATTATAATTCATAATATATACGTATGTATAAGACAATGAAAATGTGTATTACTTACTGTACATAAAATAAATAAATCAGCTTTACGCTATATCACGCCTACTACAAAAGGTAGGCAGAGGGAACCTAGTGTTAAGACATTTCGTTTCCCATTTTCCGCTGAATTCTGGAGTCATTGAGTGTTGAGTGCCAGAACTCATCGCCGCGCTTTGCTTCGTGTCGAACACGAAGCAAAGCGCGGCGGAGCGAAGAGATGAAAATATGAAAAGGTATGGTGAGCAAACCCGCAACCAGTCACGTTTACCGACATCAGTTGTGCCCCTGCGCCACGACTGACCTTAATACAAATTACTTTGTATAGTTTTGGAAATTTTACTTTCAGTAACCCTCTTTATAATCTATATCTATTGAATTTACGTATAATCTGTACAAGTAATTAGAAAAAAGTTGTGTATCTATGACGTTCAGTCAACAATAAGCAAAATGGCTGAATCTCGTTGGAGTACGACAGACGTCCCGTGAAATACGCGTTGTTTTCTTAAAGTAAAAAATAATTGTAAATAAACTTTTTAGTGCAAGTGTTGCTCTTGAGGTGCCCCGTGCTAGTGTATGTTATTTCTTCACTGTGCTAACATTGTGATAACACCTAAATAAAAGTAAAGTTTTGTAAAGTGTGTTTTGTGTTGTTTTCACCGTGACCGTCAGTTTGCTGTCTGTTTTGGATTTATGTTTACTTGGTTACGGTTAGTACTGAACTTTTAAGTTACTTCTATATTCTATTACAATATTTTTCTTAGCAACATCTACTTTTGATGCGTGTAAATAGTTTCAAAAGTTTTGACAGATTTTTTTTCTCGCACATTTTAACGTTATCGCCATGAGTGCAAGCGAGATGGTGTTAGCAATAGCAGAGTACATGAAGTTGTGTCACTCCCCACGGACCACGGCGATGGAAAGTGTGCCGCGGATTATTGTTTTGATGGTGACCTATTACGAAATACTAGATTCATAGAGTAGTGTCGGGTCAGAGGTCGTCCACAGGCAATTGGAGGCCGTCCTCTTAGATTGACTGACATAAGGCGCGTAGGCCGCCGCTCTAGCGCCTATGGTGACATCATTTATACTTATTTTAGAAAATATTATGTATTGTTTACATTTAAGATGATTATTTGACTATACTGGCGGCAGCTGGTCTATTATTATGTTGACGCCCAAATAATTTGTTTTATTGTTACATTTATCAGAGGATGTAAGTAGATTAGGTCAGCACATGACTTGAGTGACAAAGAGGTGGCTAGCGGGCTAATAAGTTTCAATTACAACATTTATTAAAGTAAAGGGACAGGATGTCTCTTAAGTTTAATCTAACCAGCCATGTTATCAGTAAATAACTATTATCATAAACAATCTCTAAATCAAACAGTATTACAGTTTAAAATAATGACTTTTATACTTAAGTAAGTATCAGGACTTAATTAATTTTGCTGAGTTATTGTTTTTAAATTTTTCTATTGACACTAAGCTTTCATTTCCTATCTTTTCACTGGTCATTTTTAGTGTAAAGCTGACAAAAACTATTTGCTATACTGTACTGCTTTTAATTATACATTCTTAATTGATCATGTAGTTGATCAAATAATTAATGAGATATAATTAAGCTCATAAAAAAATACCTCTAAATTATATTTGAGGCTATCATGGCACGGCAGCACAACAGTCCAACTGTAGATGTAATAGGTTGGACTTTTGCTTAGGGGAATGAGTTGTTTTCATTTTGTAGCTCTGGTAAAAAGATATAGTACATAAAGTTCGGCCATACAAAAATTTATTGTCTTAATTCTAAACCTCTGTTTATCCTGATATATATGTTATACAGTGTAAAGCTATTTTTGTTTAATTTATATTTCAAAATAACATATAGGAAATAATTACATATGTAATGTCTTAATTTAAAGTATTAATTATTAATTAAATAATAAAATAAATTTTGTAGCTTTTCATATACATTTTATAACCATATTAACATATTTTACATACATAACAGCATGTCAAAATAGAAGAAACAGGCTAATGGAATAGAACATCTTGCTCTTAAAAACTTAAAATAAAGTTATAAACATAGGTACATTGTTTGTTACAAATTTATATTTTTTTTTATAAGTAAAATGAACCTTCTGTTCACCAACCATTGATATATTAGAATTTTGCTTTTAATGAATATATTAACTACAATCAATTTAAAATGGTTTTAAGATTTATATCAATAATAGAAGTCAGATAAAAAGAAAATGTTATCTTACTAGATAACATTTTCTTTTTATCTGTCTTATACATATATGTTAATAGGTAAAGAAAGACACTGAGGGCATTTTGGCTGAGGGGCACAAGGGCATAACACTACAGTTGAGGATTCTGCCACTTGATATGCAATTTCTGGAAAAATTCGGCGAAAAGTGGGGAAAAGAGCGTCTTAACACTAGGTTCCCTGTGCTTACCCTGATGTGTGTGGGGTACGCATGAAGCTGATTTAAATAAAGAACTAAATAACAAATTTTTATAACTCAATATATTTGAGACTTTACGTGTAGCAGAACCTTATGCCACCATAGTTTGTCTTGTCACTGGAGTACAGATTTGAAACTATTTTTTTCTAATATACCCACTAACATGGTTTTTTAGTCAGATGCTCGCACTGTGATTCAATGGGACTGTGTCTCATGTAAATAATGAAATGATTCAATAAGGATTAAATGAAGGAGATTCATTTGAGACCAGTCGTGGCGCAGGGGCACAAAGTGTGACTGTAAAACCAACTGGTTGTTGGTTCAATCCCCACCCGAGGAGATGAAATATTTACTTAAATTTATATTTCTTAGAGTTCTGCCACTTAACACACAATGCCTCCAGAATTTGGCAGAAAGTGGGGAACAGAGTGTTTTAACACTAGGTTCCCTCTGCCTACCCTGCAGTGTGCGGGATACAGCGTGAAGCTGATTAATTTATGTTTAATTCTTTTTTCTTCAGTTGCTATTAACTTTTTTTTAATACAACAAAAATGTAATAAAGCTATGTAAACATTTGTTTAGTCAAGAAGATAAAATCTTATATTTAATTTTTTTTTAGTATAATATTAAGTAATTGAAATATTATAATTAATGCTTTTTCACGTAAATTTAGATTTTTTTAACATTTTCAATATAATATAAATGTCATGAGGCCGTTGTCGCTCAGGGGCACAAGCGTATGATTGTAAATGCGAGGTGTGGCTTTGATTTCTGCTCGATGAAATAAAATATTTATAATTTTCATTTCCTCGCTCTTGTATCGAGGCAAAGTGCGGCAAGAGTTCCGCGACTAAGCACGCTATGCTTCAATAATTTGGCGAAAAGTAACAAAACGATAGTGTATGAATGGTGAACGGAGTGTCTTAACACTAGGTTCTCAGGTTCCCTCTGCTTACCCTGCCATGTGCGGGATACAGCGTGAAAAATTGAAAGAAAAGCCTAATGTATATCATAATTGCAAACTACAACCATGGATAAAGAAGTAAACGTATCATATAATTTTTTCTCTCGCGTAGCTATCATATAACGCGCGCGGACAAAAGCCCTCGTTTGTACTTCGTACAATATGTCGTGTGAAACGGTATAATCGTCTAGTTGGTGCTCTGTGCGCTGTGGCGACCGCTTCCGTGATGCCCTTCACGCCTCGCAGACTGGTGACTTGTTGGTACTTTGGTTAACTTTGATTAAAAAGTTTATGATTGGTTAATCTATGAAATTTTTGGAGTTAAATAGCAGTTTTGTTTAAATTTTTTGTGATAATTTATTGTTATTTTAGGATTATAAAGATGATGAGGGAGTAGAAAGTAAGAAAAAAGAGCAGTAAAACAGAACCTATAGTGATGACATAACGCTTTATACTATATAGTTTCTTAAATATTGTACATTTCGCACAAGAAAACATAACGATCACTTCTTCGAGCTTGTCTAGTCTGA
Source organism: Heliconius hermathena (assembly GCA_013403705.1). Taxonomy (NCBI): domain Eukaryota; kingdom Metazoa; phylum Arthropoda; class Insecta; order Lepidoptera; family Nymphalidae; genus Heliconius; species Heliconius hermathena. The sequence goes on from JAAIXJ010000057.1 coordinate 586,802, forward strand.
CGTTTGCATGAAAATAATTAGGCAAGATCGCAATAAAGCTACAACTACTGCGTACAGCTGCGGTAAGACTAAAATGCACATTTATAATTATCATTATAATTTAGTACATATGTAGACGTAAATAAAACCGTCATAAATTAAAAATCATATTTTTTACTGATTGCATTTTTTTACTGATGAGATAACTAATATCATCACTTCAAAACGAATATTTTATTAATATACATAATTTACATCCCTTCAAATAAGATTTGTATCCATAATCACTGCCTTTTATTCAATAGGAACAAATGTTAGTCGACCACTATAGCGTGAAATATGAAATGATATGCTTACTTAACGTATACATTATTCTCTTAATTATTGCCGTTTATTGAGACTGACGTCGTGGCGCAGAGTACATTGCCTCACTGTAAACGTGACAATTGTGGGTTCGATTATCACTCCGAGAAAAAAATATTTTTAATTTTTCTCTCTGGTAACAAGACAAAGCGCGGCGGTGAGGTTTGACACTCTATAAGCAATGTCTCGAAAACTGGGCGACGAATGGGGAATGGAGTGTCTTTATCACTCTCTCTCTCTAAGTCTCTTTCTGCCTACTCTTCTATATATGGGATACAGTGTGAAACTGAAAATAAAAAGAAACAGAAAATAATGAAGAAAATAATCTTAATTACTCTATAGGTACTTGTATATAGTTTGTGGTAAGGCATGTTCTTGAAAGGCAACTGTAATAGTATACTTTAAGGTTAAGGCTCTCAGTTTATACGTGACTGCTTTATGCTTGAGATTTAAGTATTCAAGATTATATATCTATTTATACCATATACTGTATATATTATAAAGTTAAAGAGTTTGTTTGGTTGAACGCGCTAATCTCACGAATTGCTAGTTCAAATTCAGATAATATTTTTGTGACGGATAGTCCATTTATAGAAAAATATCACGCAAATCGTTTTAACGAATCCCACTGTACTTATGGTCTGAGTTACTTCGGCCAATTAGAATATGTATGGTACACGAATCTTAATTATTTGCTTTTAGATTTTTAATAAAGTTGTAAACTGGACGATGTTTATTTGTAAAAGTTATTGAGAAAAAATTGTGAAGTTATTTGTTTTATTGTTTGTTTTATTTGTTTCTCAGAGGAGATTTTACTAACAAATCACTTTGTTTTTATCAAATAACCTATTTCGAAGTAAAATATAGTAATTAATACTTTCAACAGATTAAACTATACTATAGTTGTATACATGATATGGTTATATGAAACTTATGATGGAAAGCATGTATTTGAGTATGACCTCAGTGCATTCAATCGCGGTGGAGTGAGGCGGCGGACGGTGGCACGTCAGTAATCGGATACCCCACACTGCTTACATTGTGTTCTTAATAAGTGCTAATGGCCATTGGCCCTTTTGTTGCCTTCGCCATGTCGGTATGGTACTATCGCTGTTTTATCATATTGTTAACTTGTTATACGAGTATGTACCCATTATAATTAGTATACGTATTAACTCCTTATGGCAACACTGTATTTTGATTTGAATTGTATAAAAGGCCATATTTAGTTAGATTTTATCAAATTGGCCAAGGGTACACTTAGTGTTACAGCTGTAAAAGTATACACTTAGGTCGCAAGTACTAGGTTCCGTGTTCAAGAGTATTTGTAAAATAAAATAAATGAATAAATAAGCTTCACTCTGTATCCCGCACACAGCAGGGTAAGCAGTGGGAACCTAGTGCTAAGACACTTCGTTTCCCACTTTCTGCCAAATTCTCGAGGCATTGTGTGTTGAGTGGGGGAACTCAACTTCGCGCTTTGCCTCGACACCAGAGCGAAGAAATGAAAATAAAAATTTAACTAAATATTTCATTTTCCCGAGTGGAGATCGAACCCACGATTAGTCACACTTTGTGCCCCTGCGCCACGACTTGCCTCAGAGTATTTGTAATTGCTGTAAATTGACGAATAAATAATAGGAAAGTAACTTTTTAATTTACAACAACTGGATTTGTTTATATTATTTTAATACAGAATATGATAATATATGTAGTGTTGTCTATAAACGTTTATACTATCGCCGTTTTGTATCACAGATGAAGTGTATGTTGATAATAACATTAATTTTGTGTCAAATGTGAGGAATTGGAAGTACTGTGAACAGATTGAACTGATTATTTTATTTTGTTTTTTAAGTGTGTTGAGGTCCTGTTTGATGGTATAATAATTATATTGTTTACAATCGAAACGTCGACATATTAGATAGAGATATACGAGTTATTCACAATCATTTTGTTTAATAGACATAATTTTAACTATTCAATTGTGCCAGATAAACTTTATGTAGCATACTATGTGCACTAAACTTATACAATAAAAAAAATATAAAATAAATAAATATAATATTAATAATAGTGTTTTTTTTAATAAATGACATCCGCTTTATTTTTTTGAAAATTAATTACAGCATAAAACACCGTGACACGATACGGATACAAATAGTTTGACATTACGCTTCTAGAAATTGACGTAATCTGTAAAGCTTAAATATGAATATACGAAAATATTGTTCCATTATAATCTATTAGGGTTCTTTGCTAATATTATAAAGTTGTATAGAGTGTGTTTGGCTAAACGCACTAATATCCGGAACTACTCTCAAGTAGTCAAGCAAGGCTATGGGTTATACTTATTACATCACGTTAATACTTACCTCAGTCTTAGAACGTACGACACAATGGTACCATATATTTTCATTTGACCACGGAAGCGGAGCCGCGGGGAAAGCTAGTATATTATAACCATCTAAATCTTATGTATCTAATTTGCTCTCCTAACTTAAATTTTCTCAGAATTAACCGCCAAATACACCAATCCGTTCGTCGTTGATGTTATTGTTTGCCACAGTTTTGGTCATCGCCTAAAACCCAAGTAAGACAAACAAGCTAAACAAAATGAAACGTAAACGCAAAAGCAATTCAAAGCGATCGATTCATCGTGCAGTTAAATTTAACGCGAGTCTTTGTAGTTGGCGCCGTTATCGTACGAAACGTGGTTTACTGCTGGCTGCCCGCGAGACCAAATACGCTTTATGTTTTGCACTGTATTATTGCTGGGTGACTGTCACACCGTACTGTTTTGAATGTATCTATTTTGAATGTCATTTTTGGTTATAGCCCATTTTCTTTATTTATTTGGATGGTATTGTAAGATTTCATTATGGTTCGCTTCGCTCGCTGTTATCATCATTAATTTTTAGTACTTATAGCACTTAATACAGTGCTTTACGAAATAACATTATTTTTTTTTATTTTTATTATTATCTAAACGTAATATTATAGATCCTATGTGAAAGCATCCTAAGAATTTTAAAATAATCTTGATAACATGTTTTTTTTTAATAATTTTATTTTTAAAACCAAACCAATTATACGATGACAGCAATGTTGATGTGCGAAGAATTTGTCATTGAAGCCGCAGTCACCGTCGTATATAAACGTGATTTAATTTCATGGTGTGACTTTTGGGACACATCCAGGCGGGCTCCAACCGTAGTAAGTTCCTACTTGGTAGATTTGGAACGCGTCTAGCTCCTGATTTAGCGGTGATGATAACGAAAGCTGTGGCGTTACTTTGGCCACTGTCCAACACTAAAATTATTTATTATCTGTCTCTAATATAATTGTCTCGGATCGTTCGGGATTCCTCAATTTGTTCAGGGTCGATTTTAACGATTTCGGTGTGTCGCGCTTTTTTTTTGGGATGGAACTGAAATTGTTTTTTTTTTTTTTTGCGTTTCTTTATTCAGATATCTGTGTAGACTTAGGTCGTATTTAATTCATTTATTTTTGGAGTTTTGTTTTCCTCCGTATTTTTTATATTTTAACTTTTTTCTTATTATTTTACTGAAATAGTAGTTTCTGATAACAGTTGTTTATATCGTTACCACTAGGTATAGATGACAAACGAAACATAAATAATGTTCTATTGAAAAAAAAAACCTTTAACTTTCAGCTGAAATAAACGATACTAACCAAAAAAATTTACTGTTTCTGATACGTCTTTCGACACGACAGCGTCTGTTAGGGAAATGTGTTTAACAGAACACAGTTTTATCCAAGTTTTCAAACTTTGCACACAACGTTTATCGTCATACCGCTCCGGCACGATACATCGCATGTCGTTTAACTCCGCGAGCTTTTACAGCTACAACTATTCGCAGCTTTAAAGTTCCGTCGTTACAATACTTAGCTGCCGGAGACATGGTTTATTGCTTTATATAGTACACCTTAAAATATTAACGTCGACGTTGTTAAATCTTTATTACGCTTTACTATTATTTGTGAGGCGGTCGTGGCGCAGTGGCACAGCGTGTGATTGTAAATGGGACGGGTTCAATTTCCATTCGGGGTAATGAATTGTCTTTAATTCCTTGCTCTAGTATCAAAGCGCGACAAGGGGGGAATGGAGTGTCATATCCCTCAGTTTCTTATGCCTGTCTTACTTAATGAAGGATACAGCCTGAAGCCGGTCGTGGCGCAAAGGCACAAAGTGTGACTGTAAAATCGACTGGTTGTGGGTTCGATCCCCACTCGAGGAAGTGAAATATTTATTTACATTTATATTTTCATTTCTTTGCTATGGAGTCGAGGCTAAGCGCGGCGTTGAGTTCCGCGACTCAGCACGTAATGCCTCCAGAATTCGGCGGAAAGTGGGGAACAGAGTGTCTTAACACTACGTTCCCTCTGCCTACCCTGCTGTGTGCGAGATAAGCCTGAAGCTGATTTTGTTATAACATAATAAATTTCGGTGTAACAGAAATCTTTTGTGGTAAATCATAATACAAATGCACTGTTGTTTACTCGTTTACCTCACCCGCCATAACTTGTGAATATTTGGCGTTCCAAGTAATATAATAATTATAAACCAATATTATACTGCACTTTGTTTTATTTATTATCTTTTAGTTTACCAAGAAGTAAGTGTCGAATAAATTTTCTTTATATTATTGAACGACATTTAGAGCTTGTTTTACTACTTTTGTCACTGCGTTGCATTTGATCTTATAACTTTAAATAGATATGATCGGAGATCATCATTTTAGTAGTAAAGTTATAATACACGGAATGTGTGGTTAAGGCATCGGTTATTATAGGAACATACGTTCTTTATTTTTTCTGATAATTTTATTAGTTGACCAATACCCTAATCATGATTGAGCTGATTATGTATAAAAGGCCACGTCCCGATAACCAAATTCAACACAATCCTTAAAAATATATGTATATATCTAAAAAATCATCACTTGGATGATGAAGATAATCAAGCTACAACTAAAATATACTGTACGAGTACACCTATTATTTTAAATTTCAACTGTGGCTTAACTCTCTTCCCCTTTCCATAATGACAAAATATAAATCAGCTTCACGCTGTATCCCGCACACAGCAGGGGAGGCAGATGGAACCCAGTGTTAAGATACTCCGTTCCACACTTTCTGCCGTCTGTGTTGAGTGGCAGAACTCAAGGCCGCGCTTAACCTCGACACCAGAGCGAAAAAATGGAAATATAAATAAATTTAAATAAATATTTCATCTCCTCGAGTTACATCGAACCCACAACCAGTCGGTTTAACAGTCACACCTCGTGCCGCTGCGCCACGACTGGCCTCAAACATATACACAAAATATAACATTTATAGATTATTAATATAGATTTATTTTTTTATCTTTGCGCTGTATACATACCCGCATATGGCAGGGTAGGCAGAGTTAAGTTATTGTTAAGACACTCCATTCCTGTTTTCAGCCCGGTTTTCAGTCGCAGAAATAAATGCCGCGTTTTGCCATCTTACCATATGGAAGAATTGACAATAATTAATTACACAAGTAGGAATCAAACCCGCAACGGTCGCGTTACTAACAATATGATATAAAATGACGAAACCGTAAAAGAACTAGATCTCGATTTGTCATATTGGCGAGTAAAAATTAGCAACGAGCCTCAGCCACCGCAAGCGTACACAACGGTAAATTACCTTATTCTTATAATGATATACGTAAAGCTCGGTATTGAGACAAGAAACCGGTCGCGCTCTCGTCGCCGATATCCATCATATCTGTAACGTGAAACGTGTTCTTTATGTAATATTGTTACTTCTGTTGCTTTAATGGATTTTTGAAGGGTTATAGGTTTTTTTAAAGTGATGTATAAATTTAGTTTCTAATGTGTTTAAATAAATAGTTGGGTTAATTTTAACTTAAATATGCTATTAAGCATGTTCAAGATAAAAATATTTCCGCTTCCAAAATTCTTACCTATATATAGGTTCCCACTGCCAACCCTGCTGTGTACTAGTGCGGGATACAGCGAGAAGCCGAAAGAAAAAATGCTATTACAAGCATTTTCGAGTTCATTTGATATTTAATATAAAAATGTTTAGTTTATGAGGCCGGTCGTGGCGCAGCGGCACGAGGTGTGACTGCAAAATCGACTGGTTGTGGGTTCGATCCCCACTCGAGGAGATGAAATATTTACTTAAATTTATATTTCCATTTCTTCGCTCTGGTGTCGAGGTTAAGCGCGGCGTTGAGTTCTGCCCCTCAACACGCAATGCCTCCAGAATTCGGCAGAAAGTGGGGAATGGAGTGTCTTAACACTAGGTTACCTCTGCCTACCCTGCTGTGTGCGGGATACAGCGTGAAGCTGATTTTCGATTTATGTTTAAATTACCAATCATTAAAATATCCAGTTCTGTTGAGAAAAGCCGGCGGGAAACTTTATAGTTGCTTTTTTTCTATGTAATTTATAATTTAAAACTAAAACTTTCCTCTCGAGCTTCAACATGTACTTATTTAATGGAATTAACAAAATTATTATTCTTTAGATAGAGTAAATTACTCCCTCTTGACATAATACTTTTAAGAAATAAGAAGAGGTAGCGTAAATAATGAGTGGCGGAACTTGAGTAAAGTTATATTAAGCATAATAAAAAATACATTAAAATATTATTTTATTACAGAAATAGTATAAACTTATGAACGTAGCGGGATTTTCAAACGTATTCCAAAAAAAAAAAATTTATTTTTTCTAAATATGGAATTAACCCATTAAATCTAAGGTAATCGAAAAAAAATATTAGGTAGTTGGTACATCCCGTGTCATTGGTTTCTTTACGACTATGTTTTCCTACTATTCGATTATAAAAAAAACCTATCAATTCATAAAAAGTATATTATTTTATTGACGACCACTCATTTACTTCCTTGGTAACAAGCCTCTAATGAAATGTTAAGTTGAAATCTAGGTGACAATTCACTCCACTTATCTATTGATTGGCGGTACTTATCTATGCGGTCCGACTTCACTTCAGATTTGAAACATAGTTATTATACGTAAATAAATGTTCGATACAAATATTTTATTATAGTTAACTTGATTTTGCTTGTCTAATAAGCAGTATAGGCCAGCCGTAGCGCAGGGGCACAAAGTGTGACTGTAAACGCGACTGGTTGTGGGCTCGATCCCCACTTGAGGAAATGAAATTTTTATTTAAATTTATATTCCTGTTTCTTCTCTCTGGTTTTTTTATGATTTCTGGTTTTTTATGGTTTGATTAATTTATGATTTATTTTATTCTCTCTGGTGTCGAGGCAAAAGGCGTCGTTGAGTTCCGCCACTCAACACTCAATGCCACTAGAATTCGGCGGAAAGTGGGGAACGGAATGTTTTAATACTAAGTTGCGGAATATAGCGTGAAGCAGTTTTTTAAACGCATTATATTAGACTATAAAATGTATCTATTAAAAAAATATATAACATGTTTAAATGAAAACCCTGACTACAACATTTTCCTAATAACTTCCTTATTATAGTAGTTAAAATTTTGCCTAGATTGTAACTACCTAGTAACTATGCAGCTATTAACGCAAGTAGTAAGGTCGTTTTAATTGACAACGCTACCATAATGTGGATAGGTATCTGCTTGGCTCTAAATACCGCTGATATTTGTTGAGGTCATCGTGGCCCACTCAGACGGGACAGGAGGGACTCTAAACGCAATGGTTGCGGGTTTGGTTCCTACTCAGGGGAGTGGATTTTCTCTGTTGTGGTAAAACAAAGCACAAAATTAGATTCCGCTACTTAATATTGCCTGTTAATTAGGGCGTAATTAGGGCGTACAGAACGAAGTGTCTCATTAGGTTCCCTTTGCCTAACCTGCTATGCGTTTTTTACAATACGGAATTTATGTATAATATATTCAAAGTTACAGATAATACTGTAACTTTGAATCTATTACGTTCATATTAATGTGACGTATAAATAGAGACGACGTTAGTTAAATGCATTTTAAGTGTACCTACTACCAAGGTGTAGTTCATTTTTAAAGTTTTTTCCTTTATACAAGAAATTCAATTTTACATATGGAGAAATGGCTATTATTTATTTTCGCATGTACCTGATAATGTTGTGGCAGTAAAATAAATAAATCGTAACTATTCTTTAAGTGTATCTGGTTATTACGAATGAATTGACTTATAAAATATAATTTGTATTTTTTGTCGCTTTTTGCAACACTCATAATAGGTAGTTTATATAAATAAAATTGGAGTTTATGAAATTGAGAAGTCCCGCGTTGTACAAGATATAAGCATATAAGTACATTTGTGAGCTAAAAAGCATTTTTTTCAGCTTTACCCTGTACCCCGCATCTAGCAGGATAGGCCGAGGGAACCTAGTGCTAAAACACTCCGTTCTCTACTTTCCGTTAAAATATTTGTATTGAGTGTCGAGTGGTGGAACTCAATACATCGCTTTGCCTTGTTACCGGAGCGAGAAAATGAAAATATTATTATAAATAATTCATTTCCCCTAGCGAGCATCGAACTCACAATGGCCGCGTTTACAGCCATACGCATGTATCAATTTTAATTATTTAAAATCATTTTATATCAATTTAATACTTAGTGATTGATAGCGATGGTTATGACTACCAAATTAACTTTTATAGTTTAGTTCTTCTTATGAGGAAATAAAATAAATTCATACTCCCCCAAATGGGAATGGAGCCACTACTGTCGCGTTTGTAATTTTTTTTATCATCACACTGTATCCTGCAAGTAGCACAGTAGGCAGCGGGAACCTGGAAACTTAGTGTTAAGACGCTCTGTTCCCTCACAAGACACTTTCGTTTCCCACTTTTCGACAAATTATGAAGGCATTGCGTGTTAAGCGGCGTAACGCTGCGCATGGTCTTTTTACCAGAGAGAGGAAATTAAAATATAATAAATTTTTCATTTCCTCGAGTGACAATCGAACCCACAACCTGTCTAGTTTATATCTCGCACGCTTGTGCCGCTGCGCCACGACGGCCTCAATACATATTATTAAATAAATGAGGATCAAAATATTTTTGGACTTGAGTGGACAAGTGTCATAGCAAAGCTGAGGTAAACGACCTCGTCGATCGATTTCGCAGAACTCAAAGACATTGATGGGCTATCGGCGTGTTTTGTACCACAATTACAATTTTGCGTGTACAATTTTGGTTTTCATACGGTGAGAGGAATTTTAAGTAAAAATTGCGTGATTTATAAAAAAAAGTATTTGAAACATAAAATTTTTCCTTAGAGATAAGAATTACATTAAATATTTATATTCATTATAGAGTACTTAACATACAATTGAAATTAAACGGAAAGGGGAGAATGCAGGGTTATAACACTCTGTCCTTTCTGCCCAGCCAGAATTATGCGGCAAACATAAAAATTAAAGTGATACCTATGTTACTTAAGTCGATATAAAATAATACAAAATACTCTTTACTACATTCAAAGTGAACAAAGAAACCGACACTGATATTTATATGAAAAAATAACTTGTAAACAAGATAAGGCTCTCATGTCGCAGATAGATATGAGGCCTACGAAACCTAAAGTGACCTATCCTATCCAGCACAATATTTTAGAAAAATTGACAGTTTATATAGTAAACTAATCACTAATTGGTCAATGGTAAACATAATATAAGTAGTTTTTTTTTGAGCTTCACGCTCTATCCCGCACACAGTAGGGTAGGCTCTGCCTAGTGTTAAGATACTCCGTTCCCCACTTTCCGCCAATTTCTGGAGGCATTGCGTGCTGAGTGGCGGAATTCAACGCCGCGCTTTCCCCTCGACACCAGAGCGAAGAAGTGTAAATATAAATGTAAATAATTATTTCATCTTCTCGAGTGGGGATCGAACCCACAACTAGTCGATTTTACAGCACACTTTGTGCCCCTGCGCCACGACTGGCCTCATTATATCAAGCCAAGATTTGTATTGTTATGTAAAAACGTCTACATACATAACAGTACTTAATTTGTATATTTCATGTTTCTACCATTTGTACGTGAATAACCTAAAAGTTGATGAGTTACCAACGTACCACTGTTTAGTGCAACGCCCTTATAAGTAGTTCGATATAGATACGTTATGCTGTAACTAAAATATAATTACATAAAAGGATTATTTACATGCCGCTCTCGTTTCTATGCTCTATTTCATTTTTTCATAATTATCTAATAGTGGTAAAATGATCTAGGATATTAAAAGTGTTTGTTTGTGAGAGTAATTTATTTTATTACTTATCGAAACTTGGAAGAATGGCTGTTGTATTTTTTTTAGAGCGTGGACATCTTGGTTTCTGTCTCTATTTGCTGCCTATTTTACAAATTTATGTTACGTATCGTCGGACTTTTGCCTTGGTGCCAGAGCGGAGGCTGGGGATCGAACTTACAACCAGTCGATTTTACTTTTACTCAAAAATCCTTAAATAAATATATAATATAGTAAAAATTACTTTTCTATGAATGTCTTCTTGTCTATGTGATCATGAACAAATGTAACTAAAGTTTAAAGATGTGCCTAAACTGAATTACACGCTATAAAATCTATTAAATATGTTTAATATCTAACAAAATCTACTGCCACAGTTTTAGACAAGACGTTTACCGTCAACTGAATGTCTCATTTTGTCATTTGATCGACATAAAGCAGAGGCAGAGGCAGACATTTATTTCTCATGATTAATTTACAAGTTTACTAGTCGTCACCCATAACATTATTTACGTGGATTTTAGGTTGTAAAATGGAAAATCCCGTTTATCCCGTTCTCCCAAGATTTTCGTGAAATTTTAATTTTGGGCTCCCCTCTCTGTTCATTAGATTTCAACTTTTTAAGTCCAGTGCTTTTGTCTGTGAGTTGTCTGTCAGTCACTCGGCAACGCAATAGTTTTAGAATAATAATTATTATAATATCATGCACGTTGTTGTTATTTTACCAATTATTCGTTTAATCACTAAGATATTAATGCAGTATGTAATTATACAATTATGAATTGTACGAGTTAGTTTCAGATTTAGATAAGAAAATGATAAATATAACCAGTTTACCTTGTAATATTTAAGTAATTCGTCATCGTTTTTAATATAATGTGGTGGATAAAAATATTTTCTTTTATATTTATAAAAAAAGTCAAATTCGAGAGATTTTGTGGTGTGTCCGAGTGGCGGAACTTAACGCCACATTGTCGTATATTAAACTTATAAAAACATATTATTGTTGACATAGTTAACGTCGTCCGTCGCCGCCGTCGTTCTCCACTTTCTGTCCATTTGAGATATTATGCTTCGGTTGGCGAAGATCATTTATTTAAGCGAGTCATGATGACGCGACGAGTTTAAGGTGACATTTGCCTGTTAGTCGATGCGATTATTATATGAAACTAAACTACGTCACACATTTTGCATCACACATTACTATCCTGGAATTTCCGATTGCAGTGAAAGCATTCGACATCTGGTGTGTTGGAAATTTAATTTTGTTATAAGAATAAAGTAATTTCCCTGCTTTTAGTTTGGAGGCGTTGGAAGGAAGAGAGATGGAGTGCCTTAACACTGCGATCCAGTGTGAAGCTCAATGAAATAAATTAACTCCTATTAAATGTTGTATTTTACTTTAAAACTAATACAAGAAAGAATCAATCAGTAGATTCACTTCACCCCCAAATCTTAGAAATTATACATTTTACTCATCACGCAATGCCTCCAGAATTGGGCAGAAAGTGGGGAACGGAGTGTCTTAACACTAGGTTCCCTCTGCCTACCCTGCTGTGTGCGGGATACAGCGTGAAGCTGTTTTATTTATTTTATTTACACATTTTAGTAGTCTAGATTACATAACACTTTATGGTACAATAGATTATTATGTTATAATATACCTATGTATTAGAAAACTTGCATAGAGACTAAGTTACGTGCAAGCCTCTCACAGTGGTATTCCTAGAAAGCAGCATTAGGTAACCTATATTTCTTAGAATACGTTAATCCAATTAGCCCGAAGACGTATTGCTCGTTATAAAATTTAAAACGTGGTTCTTATGTGACATAGTTCTAGAACGATCAAATTACAAATTGCTTTTAAAGGATATTTTACACTACTGCTAATAGACTGTAATTATCTTTTTGTGTTATTTGTGTATGTCTTGAACATTTTTAATATGGAGTCTTTCTTATATGAGTATGGTTTCTTTTAGTTTATTATTGAATACTTTAAAGTTTAGTTATGTAAGTATTTGTTTTTAATTAGAAAAATATGATCTCAAGTTTCACGTTCACTTACTGTCCCAGCATTCTTAGAACAGAATAAGCCGAAAACTTCTCTCTTCTCTTCTCTTTCCGTCCGATTTTTGAGACTTGCTATTTGATTTGCGGAAGTCAACGCCGCGTTGTCTAGGCCCCTTGTCATTTAATACATTCATCATATTTAAACATCACATCACTTTTTGTTTTCTTATCTGGTAAAATGGAAAGCATTATTACCACACATTTATAACAACTTTTGTACCATAAGTTCTTTAATACTAATTGATACTGATTTGCATAATTCTTGCATTTCTTGAAAGCGGTAACCTTTCACAATGTTTCACAAATTTAAATATTTGATTGTAATCTGACCACGGAACGGATGTCATATTAATTATTATTTTAATATGGGACAAAGTTATATAATTAATTATTATTTCACCTTCTCTCTTAGTAATACTTAAGTGTATGAAGGCAGTGATAAAATGATTGTTTTCCCCAGAACGAATGTCTGTTAATAAATGTACATTTTATAGTTCGGTAATTTACCTATTGATTTTTTACCTGTATTTTTTATACATATAATTTATATTTTTGTGTATTTTATATATGTATATTCATTTGTTATAAATAAAACTAAGTTTTTTTTTCTAACTTCCTTCGACCTATGCGGCACAACGAATCTTAATAAAATTTGGCACGCACGTAAGCTGTGACAGTATATGTCATTCTGTCATGTGATTACCGTGGGATAATTTGAGTTACTTTCAGTAAACCTTTTATCTTCAACAAGTAATATTTAGATTTCATTTTAGGTAAATATTAGAAATTAGATTCAAATGAAACCAGTCGTGGTGCAAGGGCACAAGGGTGCGCACAGTTTGCGGGTTCTATTTCCATTCGAGGAAACGACATATTTAATATTTTCATTTCTTCTTCTGGCAACGAGACAAAGGGTGGCGTTGAGTTCCGTCACTCAAAACGCCTTTAGAATCCAGCGGAAACCGGAGAACGAAATGTCTTAATACTTAATTCCTTCTGCCTACCATGCTATATGCAGGATACAGCGTGAAACTAACCAAGTCCACATAATTATATCTATCTGATTCAAGTAATAAGTATGTCGTATTATCTGTATTTGAACTCGCGACCTACTGTGTCATAACGGTCCCACCGCAACACAAGAGTTGTGAAAAACACACAATTTGTGTCGCATATATAGTATGTATGTAGCTGCAAGAATTAAAGCTGCACGCGACAAGGCCGTCGATAACTGTATTAGATAAATATCGCCTGTTTTGTAGAATTATCTTTCTATCTATTTTTATCTATATTCTTATATGTGTCAATTACCTTTGTTTTAAAGCGAGGAAAATAGGGTCGTTTATAGAGCAGCATTTTCACCATTGTTTTAGTTGTTATGAAGTAAAGTGTATATGCGTTGATAAAAAAGATTGCACAAGTAGTACTGTTTTCCACTAAATATAAGTCCAATAAATGTTTACTATTCCACGAAATTAATATTACGAGATATTTTGGTGATTTTCCTTTTTTATTTTTTAGTGGAAAGTTTCTTTACAGATATATTAGAATCTTCACATTCTCTAAGCAAGTTTAGCAAAGTCCTCAGTGGTCGAGAAAAATACTAAAAAAACACATACACAGCACTATATTAAAAAGAAAAAAGGCTAAAGAAATCTTTTCAATTCCAACTAAACAACTATTTACCTAGTATGACGTATTACAAACATTAAGACTACTGTATCATACAAGCAAGTAAACTATCCAAGGTGACTCGAAGATTGCATACTTCTGACTTCACCTATTACAATATAACATGTGTGTTACGTAATGCGGGCGACGTTTTTGCCACAGAAGCCTTTGAAACATTCACTAAAAACGATCTTGTTGCATTCCTTAAATATGGCTTCATTATAATTTTTAGTTTTTTATTCGTTTTTCATATCATTTCATATAATGTTTAATGTTGGAATCACTAAACTTATAATAAGATGTTAAGGCCGTATGGCGCAGTCGCACAGCGCCTGAGTGTAAATGTGACGGTTGTGAGTTCGATTCCTACACGAGGAAATAAATTCGTTTCTTAAAATAATCCAATCTGTTATACAGAGTGGAAGTGTCAGCACCACTTTAAATGAAACCATATACTCATCATATTCTAAAGAATAAAGATAGGACTGTCTTTATGGGAACAAATACTAATAGAAATGACCAAAAGAATAAGCTAAAATTAATTAAGAAATCAGTAGTCGTAACCTTGTACCGTTAATATATAAAGGTTCAGTTAGACATATGTTTTGTAACTTTATCTCCTATACTAAATACTGTCTGCGCACAGCCATTTTGTAAGTGTGAAAATTATTTTTTTATGCTTATGTCCATAAAATTTTAGTTACTGTCAAGGACGATAATGAAGAGGTAAAGGAACCAATTACCAATACAAAATGCAGACATAACATATTAAGATTCTGTTCATTGTAGGCACGATGGTTGTGGATTTGATTTCTACTCGAGGGTTCACTTTTCCAGTTCTCGTAACAAGTCAAAGTGCAGCGGTATGTTTCGCTACTCTACCTGCAATGTCTATAATTGGGCGGTGCGTTGTCTCTACCTACTGTGCTACAAACCTTTATGCGGGAAGCTATAAAGAGAGACGTCGCCTTCTACTTTTCACCCCGAGAAAAATATCTTGTGAGAGTGGTGCGTTGTAAACTAATACTGATTTTAAGACTAAAATTGCTAATAGACAATTGCTCATCGAAATTAAAACTTTTCTAATTCAAATAGACTTCTGATTCCCGACCATCAGGTGTTAAAATCAAATGAGCTCAGACAACGTCATTTTACATGTAAAATAATAGAGGAAGTTATTTATCATATTTTTATCATTAATAAGTTAGTATTGTATTTATATATAACTAAATTTAGATGTCTTTTTGAATTGGATAGTGTGGATTTTAATTCAATTAGGGATTATATATTTTTGTAAAAATCTTATTTCTAATTTTGTAATCCTACATAAGTTCCGTTACTGAACGGAACACAACAACACAGAAGATACACAAAGATTATGAGCAAAAAGGGCTTGCGTCTAAAACAAATATTGAACATTGTAAATACAAACGGTTAACGGTCTCAGCTGTAACGGAAATGACGTCACCACGTACCGAATAATATTTATAATTCACGTTTTTACACTGTGATACTATTCAGTAGTTATTCGTATATAAATAACGAGAGTAGGTCGACGCCTGCTACTGTGTTAATTGACGCCGCGTGCAGACGTCTGTGAGCGGCGTCGCGGACAGGTTGTCTTAAGATTATCTTTGATTATAGATATAAAAATAATAATATACATATAACTAGATTTAAAAAAAATAGATTATATAGCCTATATTCAAAGAAAAGAAATCAAGAGACACGTGGTTCATACCTTTTTATAACTTTTTCAAGGCTATTTATTACCTATAATTATTATCTATAATATGTATTTTTATTTTTATCCACTACTAGATTATAGTAGTAGATTTTTTTGTTGTTTGTCATTATTTATTGAATTGGCTTGTTTTGTGCGGACTTAAATGTATTGGTTTATTAAAATCTCAGTTAAAATGGAGATACTTGGTTAAATTAAATTTTACATGTCTTTGTTTGTATGTCAGTTCTAAAATATTACTACGAATGTGTATTATATTTTATATTATATTGAATTGCTGCCCTGCAGAGAAAATTTTTGCCATCTATCTAATAAATTAAGATGTTATGTGTATGTATGTACATCATATCACTGTTACTTGGTGTTTAATCAGCGCTATTCTCGTCTATTATCAACATAATAATAACGTATAAAAACGCTAACATTTCAAGGACAGGAAAATAGACTAAAACAATGGGATCTTTTATGCCATTTATTTTCCATTTAGTCTAGAAGAAACAGTTGTTGGTACAATAATATAAGGATAGAACACCAGATTTGTTTGTGATCTTTGTTATTAATATGTATTTTTTTATAAACCTTAGTTGGCACGATATAAATATTTATAAATAAGGTCAAAATTCGATGTTTTATTTAGTAAATCTAATATTAAGCTAGAACTGACTTAGGACTACATTATTTCTGCGTCATTTCTAAAATCGAAAAATTGTTAAGTTAAGTCTGCAAATAAATACTGCTGATGCTCACATGGGAAGCTAATGAATGTTATAAACATATGGTAAAAAATTATTTTAAAAGAGTTGAATTTTTTGTCTGCAGTTCCCGGCAGAAATGCCTTTTGAGCCGGTGCATTGGTAGCTTCCAGTAGGGCCGACAGTACCGACATTTTTAATATGAATTAACGATCTTCAACTACTTGTAATGTCGTTAATGAATAATAAATAATAGATGTTAAATATAAATAATTGCAGAAACTATAAATTAAAAAAGGATATATATAAAAGTCGTTCATATCGTATAGATGACGTATTACTTTAGTTATACTTCACAAAATGGAGGACAGAATATTTTAACACTAGGCTCTCTCTGTCTACTCTAAATACAAAAAGTAACAATATAAAAAAAATACTGTCTAACTATATCGCAGGATAGTCATACGCCAGAAAGCAACCTTGTGTTAAGACACTCCTTTTCCCAATTTTCATTAAATTTTCGAGAATGCGCTATATGAAAAATTTTCAGTGGGTATCGAATCGATAACCATCACCACTAAGTACGAAGTTCTATAGAAGAATCCATACAGATGTAAACGGTATATATATACGATGAAAAATATCTTGAATATACATCTAAGCGTCCTATTTACTGTGACGTCCGTGTGATGCTGTGACGACATTGATAACCTCTTTTGAAGTGTTATAAAGAAAAAATGCACATTTCTCATTCTCAAAAACATAATATTTGAAGTATTTCGGCCGTTACACGAAACACTATTAAAAAGTATGTTTTGATTTAGCATTAGGTATAACTATCTACCCACTGACACTCTACTTTGATGATATTTTTGTGTTGCGAATTATTTTTACAAGCTAAAAGGATCTAAATGTGTAAAGGTGGTGAGATGTGAGGAATTAGTATAGTATATTTCTTTGGAGTGTAAATAGGTTATTATGTAGGTTATGAGGTATAATTGCATGTTTTAACTAAATTAGATGAAATAAAAAATAGTGATATGAATTTTATTTTTGTGTCAAGTGTTTTCATTACATGTGTTGAAATCCGTCACTCGACACACAATGTCTCGAACATTTGGTGGAAAGTAGGGAACGGAGTGCTACGAGGTTCCGTTTGATACGTACGGGATACAGAGTGAAGCAAAAAAAAGTGATTCGTTGTGTATTTCCTGACCTATTGTAGGTAATAAAGAAATCAGTTCAGGAGATCAGCGTTGTCATGACTGCCACGTCTCGCCGTCGCTTATTTAACAATCAAAATGTTAAGTGTGGTCAGGGGATTTTATTTAGAGATATTAAATTTATTTATAGCGTCTAACTGTAATATAAGCGTGACAGTTGTGAGTTTAATTCCTACTCGGGGGAATGAATTATTTTAATTTTTTGTCTCTGGTAACAAGACAAGAGTTATGAAGACAACGTACGGCGTTGATCTTAGCCGCCCAATACCCTATGTCTCGAAAATTGAACAGTGCGAGGGGAACGGAGTATCTTAAGTATGTTGCCTCTGCCTACTTTGCTATATGCGGTATACCGCATAAAGCTAAAAGATCTCAGAAATGAACGTGATGACTTATTTTTTCCCTAGGACCTTCAATAGTTCGGCAATAATACCTAGAATGCACAAAAAGAAAAAAGATCTTTACGTAATCTAGTAGATGACGCTAAAACTTTTTAACATTCAAGTGACAGTGTTTGAATATAAAGGTTTTTCGCATTACTTTGTTTTAAATCTAAAGCATAGAAAATGTCGCTTTTTTGTGTTGTGGTTAGGTACTTTCTAAAACATATTGGCTAATACTGTGTGTACTTAAATTTTGTTTCGTTTTTCGCCCAAAATTACTATTCCACTTGAATATTATATGTGATTATTGTGTTTTTTTTTACATTTTATTTGTAAAAGGTAACAGCAGCTGCTGGTAACAGCAGTTGCAAAAATAATATGATAATATTAATTTCTTACTATTATATTAAGACTCATTATAGAATTATGCGCTATTCTCGTCATTCCAACCCCTCGTTACTGCGTTCTCGTGATCCATATCTGTTATAATAATTAATAGAGTGTGAATAGCTTTAGAATGATCGTTTTAGCATCAACTAAGGGACAAAATTTAATATTATATTGTATATGTAGTAATATTAAGTAAAACCATAAAATAAATCAGCTTCACGCTGTATTCCGCACACATCATAGTAGGCCTTGTATTAAGACACTTCGTTCCCCACTTTCCGCCGAATTCTGGAGGCATTGCGTGTTGAGCGGCACGGAACGGAACTCAACGCCGCCATTCTGCCTTGACACCAGAGCGAAGAAATGGAAATACAAATTTAAACAAATATTCCATTTCCTCCCGTGAAGATCGAACCAACAACCAGTCGCGTTATAGTCACATTTTGTGCCCCTACGCCACGACTGTCCTATGTAATATAAAGATGTAGAAGAATTTTTTTTTGAGTATATTACAGAATACATTGAACATTTAATTTTTAGATAAAGAGTGTTTTCCGCTTATAGCATGGTCAGCACTAACATTGCATTTTGAGTGGCGGGACGCATCGTCGCACTTTGTCTAGGCACCAGAGGGAGAAAAACATGAAAGTTTCCCGGGTGGGAGTCGAACCCACAGCCATCACGTTTACAATCAGGCGCGTTATCACTACGTCACGATGGCCACATAATGAATACAAGACAAAAAATTAAGATAGCACCAACTGAAATTAAAATTAAAAAAAAATATTTATAAGTGCGGCTGCTATCATTGAGTCAGTTATAAAAAAAATTAAATTGTTTCCAGCAATAAGAACCTCTATACAAGGCACATTTTTCTACGAGCCAAAGATCAATCGCTGCAGTGATTAAGGAAATTGATTTAAATAATAAGTTAATAATTAAGTTGAATGTCACAAATAACATTTGTGTTATGGACAAAGTTCGGAAGATATACTTGGGTATTCCACTTAACTCGTTGTTTTCGTTGAACGGAAATTGATTTTTTTCCTTTAGCTCCTTGTTGTATCGTATATATAATATAAACCAAGGGGAATAGCTAACCTAGTATTAAGACACTGGATTCTCCAGAAATGAAAAACTAAGTACACTAACTTAAATTATTTTTTAATAGCCTATAAGAAATAGAAAGTTTATAATACCTTTTATTTTACAACCAGAAATTTTAATATTTAGATTTTATTTACTAAGTGATGTAAGAAATCAGCCAGCCCTATAAGGTAGGCGGTACGTAATGCCAGCGACCCTGTGAACGATCATTAAATCAATTATCCAACGAACTAGAAACGCAGTAACATTGCTAACAGCAAGTAAACAAACGCTGTTTTCATAACCTGTGACTGCGAAGTACCAAGTTGAGGTTATAACGATTAATGTATATTGCACCGCTCTTTGTGAACGAAATGCTGATATATAGTGGCCTTGTGATATATGCTAAATAGGTATGTATGTATATGAAATTATAGTCGTCGTAACTTGATAGTGTATAAGTCACTTATTTTTTGATGTTGTTGTTGATTGATTGGACTAGAAGACGTAAAATGGAAGATTGTCATCGTTTTTCTCGTTTCCGTAGGAATTTCTCGAAATAGTCTCGTAGTGCTCCCATGCACTCCCTAACTTGTCAAATATTAACTTAGTTAAGTAGTTTCGCTTGTGAGTTCTCTATAATACAGAAACGAAAGAGTTTTACGTAGATATAAATAATACCAAATAAATATTTTTTATTTCCAATAAAATTTGAAGCCATTATAGTGTAAAAATCACTTATAACATCATATTCAGAGATAATGAGAATATGAAAAAAATCACTGTAATGTATTTACTTAATACCTACTGTATCTATATATTTTAGATTACTTATAATACAGAGACAAAAGGGAATACCAAGGGTATATAGGGCCTTGCATCTGTAGTTGGTACCGCGTGGCCAGAATAATTATAACTTCGAATCAAAATTTGAAGATAACCTTTACATTTAACAAATATTTTCTCGAACTTAGATAAAGTGTGATGTTGTGCTCCACAAAATGAAGGGTATTTATATACACAAAGATTAAGAAACCCCAATACATTGACATCGTTCACATTAAATGAGTGATGACTGATGAGTCACTGGCGTCGGTACCTTCTGTACTTTCGGGGTTATCGCGATTATTTGTTTAATTCCTACAGCTTTGTAGTGCCGTTCGCTGTTGATGTTAATTAAAAGTGGAAAATTACATTTTATGTCCATAATAAATATACTATATTGTATGTACTATATGCTAATTGATGTTTCTCGAATAATAACAGGGCAATTTTCTTTGTTACCTATTTTTATTATCTTTCTCTTATCTTTATAATAGTTTTTACTTTAAATAACACCCGATGGTGTTGCGATTTTTACTACCTATCTGATTGTATAATAAATTGTTTGTTTTTAATGTAAGTTATAACTTTTTTGTACTAAATAAATCTATGTGTAGAAAATACCATTGGTAGTTTTGTGAGTTATTTAATTCAAAGGGATGTCATAAATTATTAAAACCTTTAATGAAATTTAAAAAAAATTGGAACGTAGCAAAAAAAAAGACGAATTTGCATCCGCGAATTTTGGGTACCCTTCGTTTCAAAAGACATGAATACATTTTTTTGTAACTTCACGCTGTATCGTGCTCGCTATATGTAAGAAATAAAGTATCAATTGTTTTATAAAATCATATAAGTATGGCTACAGATAATAAATTATAACATTAAAACTATTTTAAGAAACGTTTAACATTTCTCGCTTCGCTTTAAAATCAGCGGAAGTAAGGGACGGCGTGATAGGTCCAATGCGCTCTCTCTATCTATCCCGGATGGGTTAGCTTGACATAATATTCGTACAGTACGGTCAACGAGTCGTGGCTGCCATGAAAGAATTGAGTTTAGGATTTTTCTTGTTTTCGATTATTTTCTTTCGCAAAATCCAGAAAGCTTAATTTCAGTGCAGCCACGACACGGCGACCGTACTAACTAAAACAAGTTGCTTCTAAGCCATACTTACTAATTTGGTATTCAAATAGCTCTTGCCGATTTTTTTTGACAAATGATATTAAAATGAAAAAGGCTGAATAATTTTGTATCAATATAATAACGTTATAATACAATATATTATAGTATAGTAACGTTTAACGTAGCTGTTTCGCTAACTATGTAATTTACATAGCAGCTACGTTAAAGTATAATATTGTAAATATTAAGTTTTGTTATATTATGTTATTTGCAGTGCAGTGCAGTGATTGCAGTATTTTAACTTGATCTCTTTTTAAAATGCAGTCTCCTATAGTGTTATATAACTTCTTTTTTTCCGTTTGAACCCCTTCGTGTGTTCTCCATACGACGTGACATTGGCGAAGTGAATAGTACTCAAATGGCACGTTCGAAACACCACAAACGATGAACTGCACTGAAGTGAACTGATAATTTGGTGAAATGCTGAATTAATACATAAAATCTAGAGATACTAAGTACGACATTTTTTTTGTTAAATAACAACAGCGATGACTCTCCCGATGATATCATACAAATAGCGATAAACCAACGATAAGAGTAACATATCCGCTATAATACGAGTATATACTCGCCATCAACTATTGATATTTAGCTCGGAGCCCCGTGTCGTTTGTAAATCATGCTAATGGCGGCCCGCGGTAATATTTCAACAGTTTCAGCCTTTAAACGTTCCACTAATGCAAATTGATTTCGTTTATGCACCGCACAGTAATTCTGTCAAGGTTAGTCTTTCTAGTTTACGAAATTTATACTAGGCACTTGTTGCTTTTGTTGTTGTTTTAAAATCGTTGCGGATTAATTTTGATTTGCGTTAGTGATGTTTTTTGTTTTGGATTTTTTGTATTGTATAGTTTGAAGTTTGTTTATTATTATTATTATTATTATATTTCTCTTTCATAATGCACGGGTTTAAAAGAACCCGGTCCTTTGGAAGGCTTGCGTGGGGACACAGATCCAACACGTAGAGGCCCCTTAGAGAATATACAAATGTTTTACTGTGACGCAACAGCCGGGATCCATCCCTGGGTAACCACAGGTAGTTGCCCAGAGATGGTCGCCGGTAAAAGCGTAGGTGTTATGGAAAATGTGGAAATCTAAACTAGGACTATGGAATGGAATTTGGATGGACTGGCTACTGGGCTATTGAGTGAGACAAACGGACGTCCGCATTTACAATAGTCTCAAATTGAATGGTTGGCGGACGGTGACTCGCCTCCCACTAGATGGGCCCCCACAAAGCGGCGTAGTGCCTTGGGCGCAATATCGGCGTGGTCGGCTAAGGGTGTAGAGAGGTGTGCACCGGTTTTACCATCACGAGGAGCTCGTGAGCGGGTTTCCCCGCTATTACGCAGATTGAGCACTTCCACCCTTTCGAGCTTATAGCTCTTACGCTCCACTCTGCCGGCCAATAAAGGCAAGCCAGAGGCGGGGGGTAGATTACAATTCCCCTCTGGAGGACTCAGGTCCGTGGGGTTGCCACTTCCCAACAGCTCGCCACAAGCTGCCCTGCGGGTTTATTATTATTATAATTATTATATTAATAATTATAATAATAATTTTTCATATTGTATTGATATAAAGAGCGAATAAAAGTATTATCTATTTATATTTTGTATTTTCTTTAATTAATTATACCCATGCCTATATATAATATATTTTATTGTATGCAACAATTAAATGTCTGAATTATTTATAATAATCATTTCAATGACACTTAATATAACAGAAATCAATCCAAACAGGATGTTTGGACTCAAAATTTAAAAAGCTTCATTAAAACTTTCATATATTACAGCTTATCCTTCAAAAATGCGGCCCACTCTGACCTCAGTTCGAATAACCTAAAGAGTAATTCGTTTATTTATTTTATGGGGATTATCAACTTTCGAAAAATGGTTTTCGTTTCAATTTGTTTTAATATATATCTTTATGTATCTCGAGACTGTCAGTTAACAGTTAGGGTGGGGTTACACGAGATGGGCGTAGGTTCAAATGTCACTTCGAAAAATAGTTTTAGTGAAAACTATGTTCTTATGAAAAACGTAAAGTGTATGTATGTGAATTTCGCTCATTTGGTGCGACATTGCAGTATTTGCATATTAAGAAACATTGCAGGACGCAATCAAAGTTTGGAAATAATATTCCTTCATTATTTTATTATTTTTTCGTTCCAATGAGCAATATTAAGAGAAAAGAAAATAAAGGTCAATAAGTAGATATATGGTACTAAATTCAAGTTTTATTTTGATGAGTCAGAGCAATAATTAATATTGTAGTTCAAATTCAAATATTAATTTAAGAAATTAACAAGACTCGATGTCTCATATGAAAAAAGTATCACAGATAAGAGAGAGAGAGAGAAATGAGAAGGAGGAAATCTAAATAATTCTATACCACTAGCGGGAATGGAACCCATAAACGTCACATTGACTGTCAGATGCTGTGCCACGACGGCTTCAAAATAATTGCTTTAAAAATAATTTCTACCATAACGTATCTCGTGTCCAGTTTTCGACCACAAAATAAACTACAGCCTCAAATTCCTCTACAATGATGAATCTCTAAAGTATTTCTTCGCCAGTTTGTTTTAAATTTTAAGGGTCCCGCGGGATGTGTGACTCATGCAAGTGATAGTGAGTATATTGATTCTTAGAAGCGTATTATAATTATCTACTGCTAGGGCTTGGCCATGTTTGTATATTAGTTTTACTTACTAATTTATATTGTAGATCACGCTAAGTTTGAATAAAATGATAAGTGGAACATAATATTTTCAAATACTGGAGAAACAGAGCTTTAGCTTTAATATAAAAAAATAAAAAAGCCCGGTAAGTGCCAGTCGGATTCGCCTACCGAGGCTTCCATACCTATAAGAGTATTATAGGTCAACAGGAAGTATATCTTATAAAAGTTGATAAATTTAACTTTGCGATTATATGCACTAATTTTGTGCGAAATGAACTACAAATATAAGTTTATAAAGATACTTTTATGACATATCAACAAAAAATTACTTTTCAGATTTTTCTATTGTAACTATAGGTCCACGGAAAGTACGCTGCAGGTTTTGATTACACGGCGAATTCTATACAAAATGCAGCAATATCGATGCTTAAATGCTCGTATTTTTATTGCGTTGACTTAGAAGCTATATTTTTGTTTTGAAGGACCATAAACTTATATTGACATATTTGAATTAAATCACAGCTTGACAAATCCACGCAGTCTGGAGATAAACGATCTTGTCAGACGGACAGACAGAAAATAAAGTGATCGTATAAGGGTTTGTTTTAACTTTTTATATATGGAAGTCTAAAAATAAGCTTTAAGCCTTAAGGTTCATCTTCGATATCCAAAAGGAGAAGCTTCCAATTTAATGAGGAATGTCATTAAGCGTAAACGTCTCCGTAACACTGCAAATATTTGCGTGTTATTCAACAATAGTGGGGTTATTGATCCTCGCGGCATTTAACTTACAGCGGTAGGGTGACCGATACGTTAGTCAAAGAGGCCTATACTATTTTTATTGTTATTTTTCGTATGTAATTGATTTACGAAGTTTTTAAATTGTTTATTTTTTGATAGTTAAACTAAATTCAAAATAAAAGAAGGATTTTTCATTGTTACTTTTCCAATTTGTATATAATAAATTTGTCCCAACGTATAGTTATTGTATGTAGTGTGGCAAAAACGATTATCGATTCAAGACTCTAAAAAACGGAAATCTCTCGCTCACAACGCTTACTTACTCTTTTAAATTGTATCACATCACCCTTAGGTTTTTTAAACTGGCAGAAAACTAAGAGTGCAATAATATGATAAGTTCTTCATACAAATTCAGCAAAATTTGGTATTTTATTGAATTGAATTAACTCTTCCAGAATTTGGCTAATAGTGGGCAACAGAAGTGCTTTAATGGAATCGGAGTGTCTTAACAAAAGTTCCCTCAGCCTGTCCTGCTATTTGCGGGATACAGGGTGAAGCTATAAACAATATTGTTGTAAGATAGGCCACTTTTGCCTCGAGCGATAAGTACTCTATATGACCGGTATGCATACTGTACTTGCATTAACACGGATACTTAAGGGAACCATTCATCACTCTTTCACACACTTTCTCGATCAATTATTATTCTGTCGTCGTTTTTGGAACGACACAACGTTATTATTAAATAGGTTAAATATTTCTTGGGATATTTATAATGAATATTATGACCCGTTCACACTACCTTGGATAGTGATGCTACAAAGCTGCTTATTTTTAAAATTAAAATCATAATCTACACTTTTTTTCAATATAACAGGGTAAGTGGAGGTAACCTATTGTTAGTGCACTCCGTTCCACACTTTCGACCCAATTTTTCAGACATTGTATGTTGAGAAGCGGAATTCAATATTTTACGCTTTGTCTAATTAACAGAGAGACGAAATGAAAATAATTCATTCCCTGACTGGGAATCGAAGCCACAACCGCCGCGTTCACAGATAAATAATAAATATATACTGTAATAAAATGGATGTCTTTAACCTGTTTACGTTGTGGCTAAACAATAAACGTTTAAAAGGAAATTTATATTCAGATGGCAGCCCTGGCCTCACTGTGGGATCGCGTAGTGCGCTAGTTTTAGTAAGCACTAAGCTGTGATTGTGACTCATATTATGTTATGGATACACTCGTATGTATATCTGTAGCAAAGTTCCTTTTTTATCTTTGAGTAATTCCGCGTAATTTGCGGAGTAAGTACTACGTAGTGGTAGATTGATTCTACTCCATATTTCGATTTTATTTCAGCTTCACGCTTTTTTCCGCATACCAGGGGTCTATCCTCTAGATAGGTAAACTGTTAAGACACTTTGCTTTCCGGATTTCTTTAGTAGAGCTGGCTGTAAAATAAGTGATAAACGATAAGTGTTAAAAAGTAACGTAAGTGTTACAGAATAAACTTAACACTAGGTTGCCAGGTTCCCTTTACCTGCTGTATGCGGGGATACAGCCTGAAGTTATAAAAAAAACGTTGCCTCGACTGAGAATCAAAGTGGCAACTGTCGCGTTTATAGTTAGACGCTGTCGCACTGCGTCACGACGGCCTCAAACTTCCACTTCATTACCATATTTAGATATCGAGTGTTAGGTGGATTTTATTCTTAGGTAAAGTAAATTTGTTATTAGTTTTACGTCCTACGGGATTTAAATTCATAATTAACTCCTCCAACAATAGAACGACTGTGGGACAATTGAGAAGTGCCTAGAGTATCTAGCTTATACGTGATGGTTCTGAATTCTGTTCATAGTCAAATGAATGTTTGTATGAATACAAATTTGGTGCAATAATGACGTACCTACGCATAAAAAAGAAACTATGTCAATATATGGGGAAAGACTATATTACCGTAGCGTTAGGCGCGCTGTTATTTCTGGCTACTCCGCAAGAAATATATCCCGAAGCTAAGTAACACTGCTGTCCAAGCACCTGCGTGAGTATGGAATTGGTATTTATCAAGAAGATCTGAAAAAAAAACAATTGTTAATCTTGTGAATAAAAAAGTAAAAACACAAACATACGTTTGTTAATATCATTTATGATTTTTTATACTATAAAACTATCCAATTCTTGGTTTTAGTAAAACGTCAAAAAAAATTGCAATCTATTTTCAAAAAACCAATCATCGTATGATTTCATTTAGTAGAATCTTAACGTTCCCACTATATTAAAACAACGCGGTTCCTCGAATTAGTATTCACAGAAGCATCGTGTACAAAGAGACGTAATCTATAGTATCTTTTATATTTAACTCGAGTGCTCAGGCGTCGGGCTGTCTCGCCGTTTTATAATTACCGCCATTAAGTGCACTCAATGTATTCTGTTAGGGCAAAAAGATCGTAACCTATATTTGGGACAGCTAGCAAACCAAATTTGGCAGGAAGCACTTCGTTAAGGGACTTCATAAAAACGTCTTTTCAGTTATTGTCTTTAAATGTTTAATTATATATTGTGTGGGGATTGATTGATCAATGTTAAACTTTTTCTCTTTCTGTTAATTTTAAAGATATTCTTGCCGAATTCAGTCTATATGAATCGGTGTAAAGAAAGTATTTCGCCTATTTGGTGGAACAGTGACGTATCTCTCTTTGAAAGGAGCAGGAGACGCTATCAAAGTTTGTAGTTCTTTTCGCATATTTTGACATAATTATTTTTTTTTAAGTGTAATTACACCATTATTGCACAAATGAGCGATATTTGTATTTACTCAAACATTTATCTAAGTGAGAACAGGGTTCACAATCCACATGTATGAGCTAGGCACTTCCCAATTGCCGTATTTTTAATTTTTTTTAGTATTATTATATTAGTTGTTATAATATTTAACTTCAAAGACGTCGCCTTAAATACAAAATTATATACAAATCAATAAATTTATTGACTCGTTCTATTTCTCACTGCAACTCAATGACATACAGTAAAATCCGCAATATAATATATCCATTTCGCCTTATTTATACGTACCAAGTGTTTCATATGCCACCGACCCACTCATTTATTACACGAACTACGTGAACAGATAGCGTCGATATTTCAGCTTAGCCTTATTTGGATTCAATAGTAGTAATTTGTCGTCAGACGCCGATAAATACATAAGTGCATCAGTATGCATCGCAGTGCTATCAGATAAGTGATGACCTAATTGTTAATTCAATACATTTGAATGCCCTGTTACTTACTTTCTCTTTATGGGTTAGGTTTGATTGTTATTGTTTTTTAGTTAATATATATATATAGGCCAGTCGTGGCGCAGCGGCACGAGGTGTGACTGTAAATGACTGGCTGTGTGTTCGATCCCCACTCGAGGAAATGAAATATTTACATAAATTTATATTTCCATTTCTTCGCTCTGGTGTCGAGGTTAAGCGCGGCGTTGAGTTCTGCCACTCAACACGCAATGCCTTCAAAATTCGGCAGAAAATGGGGAACGGAGTGTCTTAATACTAGGTTCCCTCTGCATACCCTGCTGTGTGCGGGATACAGCGTGAAGCTGATTTTTTTTTAAATTTTTTATATATAGTATAGATATATAGTAAACTAAATAATTTCGGTTTTATTCAATTTATCAGTAAAAAAACGATTAAAGTATAGCAACAGGTTTAAATATTAAACATACATACAAAATATTTTTTTAGTCGTCGAAATACATAAAATTGCGTTTTGGTTTGTGTATAAAAAAATTATAAATAGCATTTTTTTA
Organism: Heliconius hermathena; assembly: GCA_013403705.1. Classification (NCBI taxonomy): domain Eukaryota; kingdom Metazoa; phylum Arthropoda; class Insecta; order Lepidoptera; family Nymphalidae; genus Heliconius; species Heliconius hermathena. Next base: position 615,911 of record JAAIXJ010000057.1, read on the forward strand.
TCCAGTGCAGGTCTACGTATTTTTTTAGTAATTCTTTTAATTTAGAGGTTAACATTGTCTCTAAAAATAACCTGTTTATATATGAAAGTGTTTCGTTACTGAGGGTCTGTGACAGACAACGTACAGCCGAAACAAGGCGGCTTAGAACGCTTAAATTTATCATTAGAGTCCTTGAGGAGTGTAGAGAAGCTCTAATATAGGATATAATTTGTACATCGGGCAGCCACTAATAAGCAGATATTGTATAAATATAGAAATATATGTATGTAATAACATAAGTCTAGTTCTAGGTAATATCTACCGAAAAAAGTATTAAAAGAAATGTAAAAATAACAAAAGGTACGGACCATAAGTCTGTAGTGTAAGTAAGAATTTAAATAAAAAAAGCCACTAATAATCTAATAAAAATCTAAAAAAAAAAATCTAAATTTTATACTAATTTCGCTAATATTTCAATATCGTTCTTCATATATTATTGGACAATTTAAAGCATTCCCTTGACTCTGAAAATAATTTTATCCGTCGTCGTCGGGAGCGTGTCGCGCACGCGCCGCCCTCCGCCAAACTACTTGCACGCTGCCAGCCGGACCCATTGTTACATAATGTATTGCTCGGTCTGTCTAGCCTTTATTGTGGATGGTTTTTTTTTACCTCTCTTGTTACAATTTTTTTTTCGGTCTGGTAACTATGGATTAAAAGTATGACGTTACAAAAAAGATTCTAGGGAATTCGGGTATTTTTTTTATGATTATAATTTGAAAATAATATAAATTCAACGGACTAAGTGAAAAACTTTTGTCCTCTAGAGTTTATCTAGAAACGAATAAATAGCAGATAGCGTTGTACTTAAATTGTATGTTAATGTATATTTTCATAAAAAAATATTTTAAAATTAATTAAAAATTTAATTATATGAGCGTTGTTTGCATACAGTAAGTTCCTCACTTATTAAACAAAGTTGCCAGTATTTACGACGATATAACTATATTATAGCTTACCTTCACTCTAAGTGTATAGTACCTAGATTTGATTATTCGACCATTACTCAATAATTTTACTAAATTGGTTAACACCATATATAGATGTAGTAACATGTTTACCGTCCTGTCGATAGACCTTGTTTAACTTGATCTCTCTAAATATCGTATCTGTTACTCTACAAGGTACCTATTTATATTTAGTGCACAATATCCGTCCTAGGCTTGTGCAATCGTAATTATTTAATTAGTTATTAAAATTGTCGTCATCATTTGGTTATGTTACTTTATATTTATAAAGATTGACGCCCTTGAAGCAAAAAAATTGTATTTTCGTTAAACTCAGAAGTTTATTCAAGATTAAAATTTAAGATACAAAAAAGTTGCACGATTTTCCCGCAAAGCAGGGCAGCAATACAGAGCAGCCCACCAAGTTACCATACTTATTGAGACATCTCCATTCCCCTCTATATACCGAATTCTGGAGGCGTTGCTTGTTGAGTAGCGGAACTGAACGCGGCCCTTTGCCTTGCCACAACCTGTCGCATTTACTATTCGCACCCTTGTGTCCGTGCACCACGTCCGGCCACAACTAATAAAATTGACTTAAGATAATTTTATAATTATGACGTCCTGAGGGTGCCAAAATTAATTTTTTTCTTTATTTTCATTAGACAAATTCGGGGTCGATTTGTCACTCAGTAAGCTGTGTAGTGATGAAATGTATGTAGCTTTCCCCTACCCACCCATCCAACAAATGTAATACTTAAAGATAAAAACACATTACTTAAAGATAACATTTTTATTTCTTTACGAAAATTCAAACGCACACAAAAAAATATGACATGTTTATAACTTATGCATATGTAAATAAATTACTTTATATGTAAGTGTTACAAGGAAATTTATCAATATGATAACTCATAAACTTGTATTGTGTCAGACGTGGCCGGTCCGTCACGCCTCGTTCAGTGTATGATCTAATGTCACCGAGGTTTATGTTGACTCGCAACTGGTAGTATAATACTCTAGTTGTATGTAGTAGTTGATAGTTGTTGGTAGTAGTAGTGATGTTGTATACAAGGAAATGATGTTATTAATAGTATTTGTCAATTGTAAATATTTGTAGTTTTATATGAGCATTCGACCATAGCTAAATTTTCTTACATGCTTCACGCTATATAGCTGCATATTAAGGCAAGTTGAGGGAATTTAGTGTTAAGATACTCCGTTCTCCTCTTTTTGTAGGAATTTAATACATTACGTGTTGAGTAGCGAATTCGACACTGAGCTTTGTTTTACCACACCGTGGTGGTAAAAGTAATTTTAATTTAATTATTGTCTCGAGTAGGAATCGAACCCATAGCCATCGCGCTTACGATTAGACGGCTCAATACTCTACAAAGGCCTAAAAACATCACATTTGCTACATTGAAACTTCGATCTGTTATATTTTTTTTGTTGACAGCATTTATATGAAAATTTGTACCTTCTAAACTTCGTTATCCATAGATAACAAACTATGATAATTTGGCGAAGAAGCTTTCCTTTGTATATATTAGACAGAGCGTATCGCGTATAAAACGTTTTATTTCTTGTTCACCGCCCATAAACAGGCTAAAATCAAGATCACCGCTATTTTATAACCCCTTTTGTTAGATATCAACTTATGACCATTGCGGATATTACACAGTCTTAATAATATATTAACTTAATATAAGTTGCATTTGTGTTAAGCAATTAGATATTATAAATTTATCAATATATAGCCGATTACCTATATACATATAAATCAAAAATTTAAGTTAGTTTAAATAATCTTAAAAGGTTCTATACTTTTCATTACCTGCCACGCCACGACTGGCCTCACTCATTTAAAAGTGTAGATTTAAATATACAACTTAATAAACTTCCAAATTATTGCAAGTTTTGTTTGAATTATAAATGTTTTGTTGAGGTTCATTTTCCTTAAAAATACATTATTTTACCTTTAAACTTTTAATAAATATCATATTTACCTTAAATTGTCTAAATCATAAATTTTAATATGACCCTAAATATGCAAATTACTAATACAGCAAATGCGCAATGCAGAGAATATTTAATAAGAGTTTATAACATGCTTCCCTAGATTCTGAAATAGACCAGCGATAACTCAGCATCTGGAGGTGGACGTCACGTGATGACAAACTATAAGAAATTACACTTGGCATCTGTAGTATTTAGAGGTAGTGACGCAGCGGCATCGTGTCTAATTGTAAACGAAATGTTGTGGGTTCGCTTTTCGCTCGAAGGAATAAATATTTTTTATTTCGTCGATTTGTTAAGAACACCCCTCCAGCACCTCCATTCAACACACAACGTCTCGATAACCAGGCCGAAAGTAGGAAACGGAGTGTCTTAACACTAGGTTCCCTCTGCCTACCATGCTATGTTCAACATACAGTGTGAAGTTATAATAAAATAAAAAATGATATGTGACGACTCTTAACTGAATTCATTATTTTTACTTTAAATTCTTTTTTTTTATTTTATTATAACAATCAGAATTATAAACTAATTTTTATCATAATTTTAAAAACAAATACATAAAAAAGGGCTATGGTAGAGTCACACTATGGAATAATGTTTGGCCCGCGATACTTGTTGCTTCGATTCCCGCTCGTAAAGTCAAGGCACTCCGTTTTCTGCTTTGTGTCCAAATTCAAACATTGCGAGTTAAGTATTGGAACTAAATATTGCGCTTTATCTTGCCAAACTAGGGAAGTGAAAATAATTTATTCAATTTATAGGAAGTCTCATCCAAAACCATCACCTTACATTCCTCATGATCTCGAGTATTATTTATAGTTTCAAGGAAATAATATGATATAGGAAAAATATGAACAGAGTGACAGCTTCCGAATGTTTACCTTGGCATGGACCAACGTCTCATGACTTATCCAACCTTTTAGATAAATTCAATATTCACTGATAGCGTGCGAAGGTTTGTTATTACTGTACGCAGCCTATTTGTTTAACAGCATATATATAATATTCTATATAAAGATGGTATATTTTAATCTTAAGGTTATTGATTTTTTATAGAAACTACACTGATTTTGGTACATTTCAGTGTCGGCATAAAAATGATATTTCTAAAGTATCTAATAAATACTTTATTTACAAAAAGTATAGACATTTGAAGGTAGTGGTAAGTAATTGAGTCTGCGCCTCTTGGAAACCGCCCATGTGCTCTTACCACTAAACCATACGTTCCTATCAACTTACGTCAAAATTCTTATACGCTTGTTACATTTTTATAGGCATTTTTATACGTATACAAGTCTGTCTTCGCCTGAGTGTGGAATTGAACATTAATAGTTAAGAGAATCTTATACGTTATAAATTTTAGTTAAATTACTTGTTGTGTAGTAGTAGTATTACTTCTTGTTCAGAAGTCTACACGAATGTAATTGGGAATGGAACATCAAAAATAATTCTACCGTATTTCATTTTTAATGTCGTAGATATGAAAAAGGGTACATTAAAAATATAAAATATGTAGCATAATATTTTCTTATTTTTATATGAACAAAGAAATTTATTGCTACCACTAGTTAATAGCAGTGTGTTTGCAAAGTACAATGACTCCAGACGGCTTTTGTTCTCCAATAGAAAAGTTTGCGCTTACTAATATGTATGTCGGCACCGCGCTGGTGTGAATCGATGGAGCCGCATTGCGGGTTGATACGGGAGCGACTGTTAGTTCATATGTTGTATGTAGAAACATATAATATTTATAATTTTAGGTGGTTCAGATTCACATTCACATTGATTAGGAATTATAAGTAGTTTGAGGATATTTACGTCTGTTTTTGTTTTTCGAGTTTTGTTTGATTATTCTTTGGTATTCACTTAACATACACTCAGAATTAAATGAAAACGAATGTGTGAAATAGGTGATCTGTTCGTCTCTAAACTCTTCTGTCGTAATTAATCATCAATATTGTAAATGAACTGTAAGTTATCAAAAATCTTACAGTAAAATGAATTTATAAACAATAAACCATAATTTTCTATAATAATTAGATATTAAGAGTATTGCTTCGCATCACATGACACTATAATTTAGCATATTTACGAGATACTCGTGTTATATTATATATACGTAAAAGAAACGCGGTGACTTCACATTTGTAACATAGTCCAAGGTTTCCAAGCAATCTTCTGTAGCGTTGAAGTTTATATTGCCAATATTATGTCATTAAACAGTGTATATGTTGTGAAATGTATAATATGTTATTTAGACTAGTAGTAATATTTTAGTGCTCGTGATTGACGTGGCGCTGGCCGTCTCGCCTCCGTTTATCTTCTTCCACAAGACTAAATAAATTTTGTCGTTGAATATATATATTTTGGGTCATTTTTATCCGACATTTTAATATAATTCTGTTAAATAGATTAAGAAAAATTACTGGTTTTAAATATTTCGTTTGAGAGTTAGCTGCAGCTGCAGAGCTGCAATGGATACGTAACATTTATACGCTACCTTTCATATAAGAGAAGATTTTAGTAGGATAAATTACGATGTCCAACATTACTTTTGAGTGTTTATTTCAATGTATACGTCTGTCTATTTTTTTAATTGAAGGTTAGGAATGGCTGTACTGATCCTTGTTCTGATTTTAGCCTAGCATATTTTTTTAGTCAGAATTTATAATACTAGAGGGTTCTGTTTAGTCGTATTAGACTTAGTAGAAATAGTCTGTTTTATGTTTAATGATTTTTCTATCTTCATTTTCCTTATACGTTTTCATTAATCTACGTACTTGTAGTTATTTTAAATAGAAGAAAATGAACGAAGAATTGTACTTATTTTATAATTATAGTATCGATGGAATGGCAAAGTTGTAATATATCATAACTGACTCTACGTGATGATTATGGATCTATGTCGTGCTCGATAAATGTATAAATAAAATCTGACAAATATCAGTAAATATTTCAATTTGAGTTGACCCCTAACTGCATATTATATAGCCGTAAATAGAACATATAGAAGTAATTTGTCACTAAAGCAGATTTTTCGAGCAAAAAAAGAACTATATATTCTTCCTTTAAAACATACCTACTTATATTGAAATTATTGTTTAAAAAAATGCGACTAAAGTTACACCATTTTCCCCAAAATTTTATTTCATAATATATTCAATGCCCATTTGCCAATCGTACAAAAATCCATTACCGATAACTCAATGGATCAAACTACTAAAACATACTAAACATACTTAGTTTTTACTATCACTCAAACCACTATCGTAAATATTTACGTAGGGTATAACGTACCGGTGATCTTTTAGTTGCTACGACTCGTCTGCTGGTGTAGAGATAGTGTGTGCGTAGTTAAACTTTATATTTATAAATAAAACTTCTGACTATAATAAATATATTTTTTCTTTTTTCTTCAGCTTCACGCTGTATCCCGTACACAAAAGGGTAGGCAGAGGGAACCTAGTGTTATGAAACTCCGTTCTCCACTTAACGCCGAATTTTCAAGACATTGCCTTGGTACCAGAGCGAAGAAAGTGTGGCGTTGAGTTTCGCCATTCAATTTAAATAAAATAGTATAATTCTTACGTTTCCTTACTATTTGCTATATATACCTATTATTTTAGTCTGTACTTTTGAATAATTGGTCGTATTGTAACCTTAGGTAAAGTTATTACTTGTTTATACTTCCCACGTGCATATGCATGTATATCTTTCTCTTTGACTCGGTACTCTCGAATACTTAAGCTGTAATGTATTATGTTAATTATATGACTATTTGCTTGATGGTAAAATCACGTCTGTTCAAAGCTATAATGGTTTCGTGTACCATCTACGTAGCCGCCGTCACTTTAATGCTGAATCTCATATTGCTGCTCTAACCAAAATTGTTGTGTAAGAACACAAAGCAGGCTTTTTTTGTATTTTATTTAAATTGACTGTTAGTAATGCCATATATATTTTGTTATTGTTCTTTTTTGTTTGTAAGTATAAACTGAAATCGCAAAATTATCCATACCTATATTATAAATTCGAAAGTAACTCTGTCTGTCTGTCTGTCTATCTATCTGTCTTTTACGCAATCAGGGCCAAACCGCTAATTCAATTGTGATAAAATACTTATATAGAGATACTTGAGGGTCTTCGGATGAACATAGGTTACTTTTTTTCTCATATTTGTAATATTGTCGATATATATTAATATATTAAAATACTATTTAATTTGACAGGCAATTTATTCCGCCATGTTAATAACAACCGACCGTTGCTAAGCAACGGTTTGCAAAGTTTATTTGTTGTTATAAGCAAACGTCACCCAAAATGAGCTTGCTTAACGCATACATGGCGTGCGCCGACTCAACCTTATGAGATACATAAAAATAATGTTTTACAAAAATATTGTCCTTTAAATAATGTTTAAAAAAGTCCGCGATACACATACCATATTTATCTCTGAAGCTTGAGCAAAGTAACACAGTAACAACAAGTAACCATTTTAATTAATTTACTTTATATTTATCGGGTTTTTGTTGTATGTATTTTCTATAATTTGATATTGATCCTTATGAAAATGAATATAATAGTCACTTTTAGCATTTCATCTAGATTGAAATTATAGTTTACTGTATAACATTCTAATAAATAATTAAGGAGATGTCACTGATTCGAAATGACCTAGCCTACGAGCGGCATAGTATGACCGACGCGAACGGGCACATGACTTTGACGGTTTTGTAAATTTTCATACATTTTCGAACTACTGTTAATTTTTATGTAATTATTTGCTGTTTATAATTAATTTATACTTTTCTTTGGTTCTTCGCTTATTCGAGTAGTAGATTAGTTAGATTTTCATTAATTTCTTGGTGTGGTGTAAGTTGCGGCCCTGCGCGGCATCGGCATAATATTATTTAAGTATTAAGGAGAGAATTTTTGGTTATTTCATTCTCGGTTGGATGGTTATCTATACCGTTACCACATGTACTTGCAAAAACATAGCACAACACATTTAATTTTAATTCTATTAAATATTTATTTTACTTTGATAATATTAATAATGTAGCTGGTTTTGTTTAATTTTTTTATTAATATTTTACTTTGGTTACGTTTACTTATATTTTTTTCATTTTAATTAGTTAGATATTTTCAAAAACAATTTCCTAAATATATCTAATAAGCATTAGTAAAGTTTAAGCGGGCGAAGCCGCGTCCGGGTCCGCTAGTATTAATATAAATGAAAATGATAAAGCTAAGCAAATCGAACTCAAAAATCACCATCTTTAAGCTTACAATCTAATTGCGCCACAATCAGATCAAGTAAATTTTCAATTCATTTTATCATCATTTATCTTATGATTGAAGTTGTAATAAAATATATAGGTTTGTTCAGATTCATCATTGTACCTTCGAAATAATAAAAAACGACAGTAAAACGACTTAAAAAGACGTTTTGTATAAACAGGAAGTTGCCCAAAACAGGTGGTCTTATTACGAGCGACTTGCATCGTATAATGCCTGCGTACGTTCTTTATATAATATAACAAACTAAATAATATGGTATATATATAATATACATATTAATGTATATTTCGGTCTTTTTTTAAATTAATTATAGATAAATCCATGGTATACTTATTGTTTTTAAACTATAAGAATTATATTTAATTTATTACTTGAACATGACACCATCGACATCGTGACCGTAGTAGTGCAACGGAACTGCATCTGACTGTAAACGGGGAATTCTCTCTTGGGGGAATTTTCCCCTAATATATTGTAATTTTTTTAATTCTGGTAACAAGACAAATCGCAGCGTTGAGTTCCGCCATTTCACATGCAATCGCTCGAATAATTGAGAACTGATACAACGACGTGTGTTATAATGTTTGTCAGTATACAAGATGAAAAAAAAAATTATTGTTTCACGACCACATACTCTTGTACGTGTAGTTTCTTAAAAGTATTACATTATTTTACATGAACACTGTACACTATATGTATACTATTGTAAATGTAATTAGAAAAGTGATTTATCATTTACTGTAATTTTCACTCATAATGCATACAGATATTGCTATGGAGAAAATTGGTGTACGTAATTCGAATACATTATCTTACTGACGAACCACCGTGAAAGTTGAATTAGAATACAAATGGTCGCCATATCACTTGCATTGTTCGTGTACGCGAATTGTTTTTGTATAATAATCAAATATGTAGGTCATTTTTGTTATTTTCCTTTACTTTTTGATTATTGCTATTTCCTACAGTAGGTACCTTTATAAATGGAATGTAATGTGGCGCAGTGGTTAAGTTTTTAAGGAAATGTCGATGTTATAGTATTCAATTCCAATTGAGCAAATTGTATTTATAATAGGAGTGTGTGGGGCATCCTTTGCTTCATTCATCCTTTTTACTTTCGTCCGCCTGTCAAGATTCTTTTTCTTAGGAATGCGTGGTGGTACCAAGTTAAATATTAAATCAAATACTCAGTTCTACTGTCCCCTGTAACTGTGAAAAAATCAAATTTCTAACCTAACAATCGAAAGATTTAATGATTATTTGCGGGAGTTTGCAGCATAAATGAAAGCCGTTTATGCCGGAAAATTCCTCAAATTTTCGAAACTCGCAAGGGAATCCAAACTTACAAAGTACTTTTCGTGGATCTACTGTTATATTATAATATTTGGCACGAAATGAGAACTTATAATATAAATAAAGGAAAAAATCTTAAAAGTGAAAATTTGTAGGTCCTTTACAGAAGAAAAGTAATTGCAAACTTATACTTGTAATTTATTTCATACAAAATGATTGCATATGCAATCAATCCCGCAATCTTAAATTTGTTTGTTTTATAAGTAATACTTTGACCTGAAATTGTTACAGAAGCCTCGTTGGGCGAGTTCGGCTCGAAGTCAGTTTCTTAAATTTGTTTTCCTCAGCTTAACGCTATTTACAGCATGACAGCAGAGATAGCACAGGGAACTCTATGTTGCGACACTCGGTTCCATACTTTCCATCTTTTTCTTAAGAAATTGCGAATTGAATGACGAAGCTCACACTTTGAATCATTCTCCTATGAGGATCAAACCCACAATCATCGCGTCAACAGTCACACACTGATTCTCCACCACGACCTAAGTACATTACAAAAGTAATTTCACCGGAATAACATCCACATAAATTTAGTATTTATAAATCACTCTCAATTCAGAGATCGATCTTGAGATTCTTACATTCTTAATCATAGATATTTAATTTATGAATGAAAATGGTATCTTAAGAAAGATCTCAAACCTGAAAGTGGTTTAAAATATAAAAATATTATATCATATAATATTATTTCTATTTTTTAAATTTTTATTCACGTGTATTTGTATGTTTCTATAGTAAATCTCATAAACCTCATGTCAAGAACGTAATTTGCTCAATTAAACGCTCCAGTCTGGATGCAAGCATTATTCTTGAAATACTAGCCGACGTCTAGTCCAGGGACCTAGATAACTGAATTAGTATTTGTTACATCATTCTCATAATGATACGAACCTAATTGAACGCTCTTCATATCTAGTTCATAGTATACTAGAGCAGTTGTGATTCTATTTGTAAATTTACATTATGTCGGTGTGTCGGTCATTCAAGTTAGTACCTACATGGTTTCTCTCCATAAATCGACATATTATTTAACTTTATTATAAAAAAGTGCAATTACGTCGTTGTTCCACTAAAATAGGAATAGAGGCTTTGACGTATAGATTACTTTGGTCTCTGATGTTTGTAAGTTCATATTAGATATTGGGTATTGACAATAATAATAGAATTCAACAAGCGCTTTATATAACTAATTTGATCAATTAACAAATGACGTTCAGTCAGGCTCGTTTCAACTGAACAATTTTTTAGCTTTACGGTGCGCGCTACTTCCCGCACTAAACAGGGTAGGCAGAGGGAACCTAGTGTTAACACACCCGTCTCCAATTCCTCTATACTTTCGCTCTATTTTTGACACATTGTATATTGAGTGGAGAAATTTTATTTAAAAGCATATTAATATATTATAAATTATACAATTTATAAAATAAATTAATTCTTCACGTTCAGTTTTATTATTCTTAATACATTTAAACTGTATACTTATGTTAAACATGTTTGTTTGCAGGTGATGCTGGGCGGGGCGGTAGGCGAGGGGTCGCCGGGCGGCGAGGACCTGCTCACCGTCACCGTGGTGCGAGACGAACACGGCTACGGGATGAAGGTCTCAGGTAATATCACTTGATAAGTAATTTTATTTATTTTACGGCTTAGGTATGATGAAACTTTAAATATTCTTTATTATTATTGAATCGGCAAAGTCAGTAGTGTCAGTCTTGCAGCAAACTACCACCGGTTGGGAGACAATTCTGCTGAAAAGAGCCGGCAGGATACTCGGTACTTATTAATAAGCATTACCTTCCCAAGTTGTCATGTACAGCGTAATATTTAATATTAGCATTAATATCATTACAGTAATCTTGGTTGACATAGTAAGTTTTGTCTAATAATATTATAAAGTTAACACACAATATATTCAAAACTTCTCCCCAAAGCTTTACTTCGTCATTCCATAATAACATAAATACCAATAGACAACATACTTTCAATTTAAACCTTACATTTTATCATATTACATAAATTTCCTATAAAATATTCACCATCAATTTTATTAATTTACACTTTTATTAACGCAATAACCACCTTATAAGAAGCTAAATTGCCGAGATCCGTACGCCTTTGCGCTAACATTATATGTAGTAAGTACTATTTACATATTTGCGAAAGAATTAGTAGCGGGGGCGTATTTAATGAGTGCCTTTGAGTTCTTACCGGTACCAGTGAGTACATGGTAAAATGGGCTGACCCGGTTCTGATTAAATTTTGATTTGTCTATATTCTGAAGATTTTTTTTTATCTATTATCTGATTTTTTATCGTTGTAGTTGGTGACTGACAATGCATGTAGGCTGGCACTGGCCTGTGGGGAATGAAGCCTTGTATACTTATTTAGAAAACATATAAATGTAAACGTATAATTTTCTTTTGTAAGTGTGGAATAATACTTTAAAAATGTTAAGAAGCTTCGTATATTTTAGAAATAGGATTTTCCTGCTTCCTCCGCATTGGATACGCATTATAAATAAATATATGTAACAATATATATAATATTTATATCGTAATACCAAGCCGGGAAAGCTGCTTGCATTTCATTTCTAATTGCTGCTTTTCTTAATGAGATTTAAATACGGATACGCCACATACCATGTATGTTAATATAAACCCACATAGATGTATAGCATATTTTTATTATATGATATGATCATTTCATAGTTTCGAAGAATCCGGTTGTTAAAATATCATACGAAGAGATTTCAGAGAGATGTTGGTGGGTAAACTCTAAAGGGGTATGTGTGTCTATTGTCAGAAAAGGTTTATTTTTTACTGGGTCTTAAATTAAACTAAAGTATTAAATTCTTCTTTTTTATTTTTGATCCTCAGATTTTAATACATTATGCAATAAAGATTATAATTATTTATTGTACTAGCCTGTAATCTGTTTCACTTGTTGTTCGGTGGCCTCTCTCCAGTTCTTCCAGTCTTGCCTATAACTATTGACTTGAATGAATGATTAGTTCTGTAAAGATATTTTATGACATTCCAGGTGACAACCCAGTATACGTGCAGTCAGTCAAAGAGCACGGCGCCGCGTGGCGCGCCGGTCTGCGAGCTGGTGATCGTATCCTCAAAGTTGACTCCGTACCAGTACATCATCACACTCATCAGCAAGTCGTACATATGATACGAGGTAAGGAAAGCTTTTTGCCGTTTTTTTATGAAAGAGTTTCTTATTTGACCATCTTCGCTTCGTCATGGTTATTACCATAATATTTTGTAAACCTATTGCTTTTTTTTAAGTCCAATAGTTTTAATGTATAAAAATTAGGCATTTCTGATAATTCGATACATATTTATATCGATAAATTTTATTAAAACATTTTTTTTCTACTTGATTTTAGGCAAAAGGCCAAGACTTAAATATAATTTAGGGTATACTTTTATATATGCAACCTTAATAGGTTTCCATACCCACACATTGACCTATATAGATAAAGAGTTAAGTGATTTGATACTAATACCTGTTGTTAGGTGTTTAATATTTATTCTATGTATTTTTAGCTAATAAACTCTACACTCACATTGTTTATAAATTGATTTGATACACATCTGTTTATTGGCGCGTGTCGTGTGGGGTTTAGTATAAAGAAATATACAATGTCAGCTATTCAGTTATCCCGTGGTAAACAATGACATTACAAATTATATTCAATAATCTCGGATCCAATGATCCTCTTAGATATGTTGCCAAGGTGACGTGTTGTTGTGGTGCTAACATAAATATAGTTGCTATTTTATCAAATTACTATTAACTATAGATGCGAGGGTTGTGGGTTCGATACCCACTCGGTCGAATGAATTATTTTCATTTCTTCGCTCTGGTAACAAGACAAAGCGCGATATTAAGTGCCGCAGCTCTAGTGTCTTAACACAAGGTTTCTTCTGCTCACTATTATTAATATATGTACATTTATCTATTAAAGAGAAATAATTGAATCTGGATGGAATACATATAATAAAACTGTAACTGATCCTTGCCTGTGTATGAAAGATATGAGAAAATTTATTATTAAAAATGAAAATCTTTTTTGGTTATAAAATATTTATATGTAAATAACATATTCAAATTATGTACACTATTTCCTATATATATTTATGTTGGTTTATCCTTCTGTTCCAGCAAATCCCTCCACCGTGTTAACAGTACAACAGAATTTATCGCGGCATAAAACGCCCATTACTGCGCCAGTGCCAGTTAATGTAAGTATACTTTTATAATTTAGTAATAATATTGATTAAAATTTGAATTATTATTGATATATTAATAATACTGTCACGTGACTTCCGACAAATGACAATGGGTACTAAGTAATTTGTTATTATTATTTTTTTTATCAGCTTCACGCTGTATCCAGCATACAGCAGGGTAGGCAGAGGGAACCTAGTGTTAAGAGACTCTGTTCCCACTTTCTATCAAATTTTGGAGGCATTGCGTGTTGAGTGGCAGAACTCAACGCCGCGCTTTTCCTCGACACCAGAGCGAAGAAATAGAAATATAAATTTAAGTAAATATTTCATCTCCTCGAGCGGGGATTGAACCCACAATAAGACGATTTTACAGTCACACAGTTTTTGTGCCCCTGCGCCACGATTGGCCTCACTTTGTTATTAATTTGATATTAACAGTTCTAGTTCTTTAATTAGTAGTATTGTAGTATTAATATGTTTTAGCTTATTTATATGTTTGTATGATACATTTTTGAGGCCGGTATGGTGTAGGGGATAAGGGTGTGACTGTAACGCGACAGTTGTGGGTTAGGACCCCACTCCAGGAAATGAATTATTATTTATCGAAATTTCCATTTCTTCGACCTGGCACCAAGGCAAAATCCCGGCGTTGGATTCCGCCACTATACATGCAATGCCTGGGAAAATATGGCGGAATATGGGGAATGGAGTTTAGGTTCTCTAGGTTCACTAGGTTCAGTGTGCCTACCCGGCTGTGTGCATGGTACAGCGTGAAAATGATATTTATAATGTATATATCAGTAGTCTATTGGTACAGGAATACCTAAATTCTCTATTTTAAATGTAATTAACCTTTAATTGTTTGTTGCGGAATCGTAATAGTAATTGTTCACGTCNTATTTAATACCAGTAAAATTTTAGTTTACGTCTGAATACGGCCGCTGTGTAAACCATATTAAAAATTTATATTATTTGTTTATAACTAACGGGCACGGTATTTTTCCACACGTCATATAGTTATTGTATTATATTTACAACCGTTCATATTTTGAGGCCGGTATGGTGTAGGGGCATAAGAGTGTGACTGTAACGCGACAGTTGTGGGTTCGGACCCCACTCCAGGAAATGAATTATTATTTATCGATATTTCCATTTCTTCGACCTGGCACTCCGCTTTCCGCGATTCCGCCACTGTACATGCAATGCCTGGGAAAATATGGCGGAATATGGGGAACGGAGTGTCTAGGTTCTCTAGGTTCACTAGGTTCAGTGTGCCTACCCGGCTGTGTGCACGGTACAGCGTGAAAATGATATTTATAATGTATATATCAGTAGTCTATTGGTACAGGAATACCTAAATTCTCTATTTTAAATGTAATTAACCTTTAATTGTTTGTTGCGGAATCGTAATAGTAATTGTTCACGTCCGTCGGTTTTCCATTCGCGCTCGGTCCGATCTGTTAGTTAAATGTTCTATGTGAATATATAACAAAAGATTATTATTTTTACTATTTTATGTTATTTTTGTATTTGAAAAGTAATTTTTTTATTTATTATAAGAATACACATTCTTGTTTTATTTATTATAACTTAAATGCTTTACTTATTTTCTGTGCTCTATGAAGTTGTTGGAGACTAGCTTGTTAAAGATCATTTTCAAATCGGACTTGTGTATTTTTATTTTGAATATAAATATATATTTTATCTGATTAGACAAAGTGAGAGATTAAACTTCATATTTTAATAATAATTGCTTTTAAGTGGATTACATATGGAAAATGATACTGGAAATGATAACAATAACCAGTATTTCCAACATGTCACATCAATTGGTTCGGGTAATCGACACTGTCCTGTAGGTACTAAATTTTAATTGTTATTGGTTAAATTTTAATGGATATTGAAATGCAACTTTATTAATTTGCAGCAAGAGAAGCTCCGTCAGCTAGAAGTGTCAAAAGTGCACACGATGCGTCTGATGTTGGAGAAGGAACAGAAGTATATGAGAGATCTAAGGAGTAAGTGATAGATGTTTTATATTTTCTTTTCATCTTCACGCTATATCCCGCACATGAAATATGCACAAGAAACCGCTCCCTACTTTCCGCCGAGTTCTGGAGGCACTGCATGGTGATTGGCGGAACCTGTCGCGCTTATGGTCAAACGCTTGATCCCCACACTCGTGTACACGCACACAAACGGCAGGTTGTGGGTTCCATTCCCAGTTGATGAAATTAAATATTAAATATTTTAATTTCGCGCTCAACAAGCAAATGCTTCCAGAATTCGGCGGAAAATGGGAAAAGAAGTATCTTAACACAAGGTTCCCTTTGCCAACTTTGGTTAGGATGTGAAGTAAATATATATTAATAAAAAAGTATATTATACATATATAAAGTCTATTAGTACTTGTTTAAGTAGTTTTATTGATGTAAAAAATTCTTAAAACAATTATTAGAATACAAAAGTCATTATAATTTTTTTTCGAAATTTGCTTTCATTATTATTCGTTACGTTGGAAGTAAATTGTTAATAAATTTGAACTGCTATCGTAGTTTTAGTGTTGTGGCAACTATAGCTAATGGCGCGCAAGGCCCACTTTTCGAGACAAGTAGGTGTTGACTAGGGGAATTAAATGTTGAGTTTTGTCTATAAGAATAAAATTTTTCGTACTAAGGTAAGTAGAGGGAATTTGGGGACTTAATGTTAGCACTTCGTTCTCATTAAGACACTTCCGTTTCCTACTTTGAATTTTCCTTACTGAATTTTCGAGGTATTGCGTGTTGAGTGGCGGAAATTAACGCCACGCTTTGCTTCGTTACCAGAGCAAAGAAATGAAAATATTAAAAAAATTATTCCCTTAATTGGAATCAACTCCCCAACAAATTGAATCCATCCATCATTAATCCATCCAGTTAAAAATTTAATCCATACATTTAAAAATAATATTTCTTAACTTCAACATTTTTAGACGAGCTCCTCAAAGTGCCAGATGTGCGTAAACAAGCGCAACTAGACGCTGCGGAACAACGCTGTGCTCTATTACAACATGAAATTGACAATATTACTGCAGGACAGGTATTTACTACTACTATTACTACTAGAAGTACTTTTTTAATAGATATTCTACTAGTATTAGTAGTACTTCACTAGTACTACTTGTAGTAGGTACGATTACGTCATGTATTGTAGTTGTATTATTGTATTGTTGTAGTATATGCGTATTGATGATGTGTTGAAATTGTTATCTTTATACATTAGTTTCGGTAGCTTTTGAATTTTAAGTTGTAATTGTGGAGGAAATATTTATATTATAAAAATCAGTCTTTTACCTGTGCTTCAATAACTTAATAATAAATATAATAATGGGACCCCCACCATCTAATATATTATATGGTTATTACGCAAATTGATATGATGGTTAAGTGAAATGAAAAATATATAATTGAAAAGAAATTGTTATTTAATAAGAATTTCTTTGTTACTTATTTTATAATATTATATAAACTTATTTATCTATTTGCCTTAACGTTTATTAATCAAGATTTGTACATTAAAAATTTCAACAAACAATATGCATATATTGCAATAGTATAAAGCAATTAGAAGCTAAATTCATTCAACACAATGCAGCAGTATATAGAGAACACAATTGTTCCTCGGTTGCAGCCAGTTCACATTATTTTGATCATTCATAAAATCATAATTTTGTGTTTTTTTGTTTACATTTAATGATTCAGAAAAAAAATGTCAATTTTTTTTACTGAGTTGTACTAAAAAAGGCGAAAATAAATTATATAGGTATTTTTATTACATGTGCTATGATCATTTTGTATAATGACTAACTTATTAATGGGTTTTCAAAGGTTTGATGATTTTGTCATTTTGTCTGCTTTTATGCATGTTTAATGTTTGTGAAGATGTGAATTGTGACGTCATTTGTCAGGTTTTTTTATATAATAAAAGTTTTTGTATAATGTTATAGAAAAAACATTAAATATGTATACATAGATAAGACAGATAATGATTAAATATATTTTCGCCTCCTTGTAACTCGGTGTGCTGTATTTATTTGCCATATTGATTTTTTTTAAAACTTTTTTTTCGATTTACATAAAGTGATGGAGATTTAAATTTTTTAATTAAAGTAATTAATACTCATTGGCGAAAAAATGTATTTTTTAAATTATAGTAGTTTAGATCTCCATTATTTGATATAAAAACACAATTTTAGCCGGAACCAGTGACCCCAACGACACCGACCACACCAAAACTGTCACGGAAAGATCCAGAAAAAAACGCTAATATGGGTTTTCTGAGTGGCCTACCTAGATCCTTAAGCAATTTAACAGGACAGAGCTTAAGAAATTTACGGCAAGCAAGACAAAAACAAGAAACGCCCTTAGTTCGGCAAAATTCAGATGAAACACACAATCTAAAACAAATGCTGAGTACTAGAAATCGTATCCCGACCACTTGTTTGGACAACACGCCGCCGCCATTACCACCACGTTCGACTGAACGACCGAAACGGAATACAATGAGTCCAGTGAGCCCATTGAACCCATTGAACCTAATGAACCCAATGAGCCCAATGAACCCAAGCCCTCAAATTAAATATAAGAAACCAAACCCAATGCACCAATCGATGCCGGAAGATAAGTTTCTGAAATCTTCTCATTCGTTAGAAGAAGAAGGTCCTCAACCGAATTCCATAGCGTTGCAAATGAGTTATCCTCTTGTGAATGTTCCCCCGCCGCCCTTACAGGTAAGATATTACCGATCGGGATCAAATAGTTTAGTTTCTTGTAATTTTGCCCAATAAAGTCGTTGATTTTCCCTAAAAATATATATAAATTCCCTAGTTTACAATTATGTAAAAATATTTAATGAATATAAACGAAAATAATTAAATGTTTTTTTGATAAACAGATTAGATATACGGGACCTTACAAGTATTATTTAACGTAATTTTAGATGTTTTTGAAACTTCCTTGTACTTCCTCATGTTACATTTTTTCGTACATTCACTCGCCCTACCTAAATGTAAATAAATTACTTAGTAGTACTTGAGCAACCATATTTACCTAAAATTCATATATTTAATAAGGAAAATCATATAATTATTATATATAATGCATTGGTTGTAGTATCCTAACATTCTGCCGATTTTTGGTATGAACCGAAACTTTTTGGGCGGATATTTATTCGAAACTGGCCTTAACCGAACATTCGGTCGGTCACTAATTCATAATGCTTATAAGACTTTACTTTGGGAAGGCCCTCGTTGCTTAATATTTGAACGTCCCATAAATTATTTGATCCCGTTCATTTTTCTTTTCTTTGGTGAAGGTCTTTTTTTATTTCACAAAGCTAAAATGTTTATTATTTTTAGTTTCTATATTGAAAAAAAAAATACACCATTCATCATTCATGTTATACTCAAGCTATCATTGTAGCTTTTTGATTTTAAATTTGCTAAATACTTTTTTTGTAGATTTTGAGTCACCTGTTCTAGAAATAAAACGTACATTTAATATTATTTTATTTATCCTTAAGTATATTTTTTTTCTAATCTATATTTAGTCTATAATAATGAGACATTTGTGCGTCAATTTTTCGCTTTTAAATGTAATTGTTTAAAAGTTAACTCTATGTTATTGTAACTAACATTTCTATTATCGATTGTGAAGTATGTAATTGTGGCGTTTGCTATTTCGGTAAACATAATAAAATAATATAATTTTACTTGCGATCGTAGAAATATAGTTAAATATGTTGATAACTCATATTAGGTTTTATGGAATTAATAATATTTTTATTTGGAGCCATACTTCGTATGGTTAATAGAAAGACATATTTCCATTCAAATCATCTAAATTCGTACATATAAATATAACAAAGCTAGGCGTTTATAAACTATAATTCCTTAAAAAAATGTAATCTTAATTTACTTTATTATAATACACAATTAGAACGGCATACAGACGGACAACAGAAATGCGGTCCCCATACTACATGTGCGCAGTCAGTCTTCTCCAGAACATTTGGACCATGATTTACCTAGAAGTGAGTATTTTTTATTGATTGTGTTGATATATTCGTGTGTTTTGTGCTAATTGTGGAATAAAAAGTTATGTTAAACAAATATAAACATAACCCTGAGAGTTATTTAAACCTATCGCCGTTATTTAGCCAGGCATCATTTATTTTACATGACAGTACAAATTTAAAAATAAAAGAGGCATTGCGTCTTGAATGACAGAACTCAACGCCGAGCTTTGCCTTTACACCAGAGGGAAGAAATGAAAATATAAATGTGAATAAATATTTCATTTCCTCGAGTGGGGATTGAATCCACAACTAGTTGATTTTACAGTCCCACTTTGTGCCCCGGTGCCACAACTGTCCTCATCAAAAGAATTAATTAGTATGGACATATTTACTTAATAAAAATGTATTTTTTCGTAATAAAAACATAATAAAGAACTACATATATTTCTATTTTCTTAGCATCAGCAAGCGGTATAATACCATCAGAAAAAGAAACATGGGTGCGAGGAACTCCACCTCCGGGAACACCCCCGCCACCGTATTTGAACCCGCATCCGGCGCATTTGCAGGGAAATATGCATACGAATAATCAAAATGCACAGGTGATTTAATTTTGTTTATTTTTCATTTTTGAATACTATAAAATAAAGTCAATTATTGCAATACAATGTATGAATATGAAAACACTGAAGTAATAAAAATGTTTCGTTTGGGACGCATTTGCCATTTTGGTTTTATTTAAATAAGTTGTGATGATATCATTAAATAATTCTACTGTATCATCGGTTATTTAATTCTATTTGGCTTTAAAGGTTTTATATTTGTGCAAAGATATAAGTTTCTATTTAACATTTTAAGACTGTGCTGTTTAAAATGTTATGAGAAAACGTAATATTCTTATCGTTTTTGTTTTCAGCCGTGTATAGACTCACAAAGAGCCATAATATCTATGGAGGAAGACGACCCACCTTCTGTAAGTATTTTAATACATAGCGTATTCCCTATAATCTACTGCTTAGAAAGTCTTTTGCCAAGACACTCAGTTCTCATTTTATATTTAACTCATTGCAACTAGTGGGCAAGTGACCCACAACTATTGCATTTGTAGCTGCTGCCCCACTCTGTCACGATCGACTCTAAAATGTAATATCAATGTTACTAAATGTTACAGTATGGCCGACGTGTGGCCGCCCTGAAGTTTGCTACAGATGTTTGCATAGATTAAATTTTAGAACTTTTCTTACGTTTATAGAATGCTTCACTTTCATTTCATTTTTTTAGCTTCTTCATAATGTCGTCAATATCGAATTGATGTAGAAATTTAAGGATATTATAATAAAGAATCAAGAATATTTGTAATTAATAATCTGTAGACTAGTTTTTGACCATACTATCTACTATAGTCTATTGATTTTAGCATGAGACAAAATGAAAGCAAAGAAATTCTGTTACCGTAGCGTTTGGCGCTTCATTGTATCTGACTACCCCGCTAAAGATACAGCGTGAAGCTAGATTAGATTAGATTAAATACTATTTTTAAAACTTTTATGTAATTATTATTATTATTACTTTATTTGTACACCACAATAGATACACACATCAAACATAATAAAAAAAAATCAAAATGCACAAAAGGCGGTAACAAAAGTAATGTAACTTTTTAATTTCTATTTCATCTAGCCCAGGTTTACTCACGTTTTAAAATATGATAAATTTAAAATAACAAGAACAAAGTGATCAGAAAACAACTTTACACTAAATAAAATAAGAAATTTAATCAAAATAACAAAAGTAACAAAACAATACTGTCTTATGAACAGGTTGACCAATAGTAAAAATGACGGATATAATCTGATCGATGACAAAACATCAAATTTTAATGTAAAATGTTAATAATTTCATTATCTATTATAAAAATATAAAAATAATTTCATTATATATATATTTTTTATTTATTATAAAAATAATTTCATTATCTATGAAATAGATAAATTTAAATTATAATTATTATTAACTAATAAGTTCTGTAGACATCGTTCAATAATATTATTTACATCCATAAATCCATAGATATATTTTTTACTTAATATTCTATATTAAGCTCCACCAATCGTGACCTATAAAATAACCCTTTTTTGGTTTGTTATTATAAATTTAATCTCATGCATTCGTGAATCTTCAACAAAAATACTTCAAATATGCTACAAAACAATAATTAATTATTTATTTTAGTAAATTTTTGTGTGTTTCTTGTTACAGGATAGTTCAACACATTCGGGATTGTTCTCAAATCTTCGTTCAGTAAGAGAGTCTAAGGCGAGAATGGCGGTACTGATCAATTGGTTGTTGGGAGAAAGGAGGTATTTATTATTGATATGTGTTTTTATTTAATATTTTTTGTATGGGTAGTAGATATTTAGTTTTAGACATTCATTATTTTAGTATTGAAAGCCATTGTATGATAATTGATTTTATTTTCAATTTTCTAAATATTTAATATTACTTTATACAACTGTGTTATATTTGTTTTTATTACAAGTAAACGAAAATATATATTATACAGATTAACAGATTAAGATTTTATTTCAATTATATAAATAATATAATTGAAATGATGTCTTAATTTGTATAACTGTAAACATGATGGCTGTAGATTCGATCCCCACTCTAAGAAATGATTATATTTATAATATTTTCATTTACCCGTTCTGGTAGACAATGTTCAATACGCAATGTCTCGAAAATAGTACGGCGTGTGGAGAACGGAGTGTTAACACTCATTTCGGGAAACAGCGATTAACGGGATACAGTGTGAAACTAAAAAGAAAAGATAAACGTAATTTTAAGCACACAATTAACTTTTTTTACACAGATGTGCGTGTGCCAGCCTTGTGCTAGTGTTAACAGACGCGTATCGCAGTGCGACGGGCGCGGCGCCGCACACGCTGCGGAGATGGGCCTACGAAATACAGTCTACCTTCTTGATGCCTGATGCTGTATGTATACTGCAGTAAACTTATCTTTATAAATGAAAAAGCCTATACAATTAATAAATAAGTTGATCGCTACCGCTATTGTTCTTTATTGTGATTAGATGTGCAGTGTATTTATTCTCACAAACCCCAAGTTAAACAAACTTTGCTAAAATGATTTTCTCAATATAAAATATGTTTAAAGTTAGTTAATTTACGTAATAGACCAGTAATTTTATTAATTACTTCTTATTTTATCTAGATTTTACATTTGAACGGCGTGGATGAAAATATGGCTAACGAAATTGAACATGTACTGGTCAACGGTGAGTTATTATTGTAACATATGTAATTAGTAATTACTGTAAAGGAGATTAATTTTTATATATGTAATGTTTTTTTAATCTATTGCTTCTTTTCTTCAAAAATATTTTTAAATAGTTTTTTTTGCAACTGAAGTAGGTGAAATGTACCTCTTATTTATTTTATTGAAATGTTTTTTTTTCATATATATTATCTGTCATATTTCATATCTACATGTATTTTATCAATCAATATATTTGTACAAACAGAACACGATAAAGAAGAACTTCTCCGTAACGTGTTCCGCAAAGCTCGGAGACACGCAAAGGATGAGCTCGCAAAGCAACTAAGTGAGTTCCAGGTGAAGAGGCAGGTCGGGCTGTCAGCCTTGTATGCGCCCGATGATGCTGTGCTGCTGAGGTGTATGCAGGATAAGGATCAGGTATGGGAGGAATTATTGATAGGAAATGATAGTTTTACCCTATATTCTTCATGTAGCATGGTTTTTCGGACTTTGAGTGTAGAGAACTAAACATTGCGTCTTGTTTATCAAAGCGAAAAAAATAAAATAATTGAAATTAAATTATTGTTCCTCGTGAGGATCGAATTTGCGGATCCAGAGTCTCACTGGGTCACTGGGTCCCTCCAGTCCCTAGTACAGTTAATACTTACAATCGCAGACTCTGTTACGGATAAGTTCCCTCTGTTTACCCTGCTATGTGCGGGATATAACGTGAAGAAAAAAAAATGTCACATATATTTATGTGATGTAAGTAGATACAACTTTGGATTATTCTTTCAGTACTTTTTGGGGACTGTAGGAATGATAACTCCTGATCGCCACGACGGGTTTCGACCTCGAGTTATTATGCTTAGCCAAATATTATCTCTATATATAATAAATCAGTAAAAATATTTTGTCTGTACATTTAGTAATTTTGACTGAAATGGATAGAGGGACACTTAAAAATAATAATAGAAAGCAAAAAGATTTTTTTTGAATTTCTTGTCTGTCTGTCTGTCTGTCGACATATTTTTGTCCGCATTTTTCTCTGAAAGTACTGAACCGATTTACTTGAAAATTTCACCAATTGCTTTGTTTCAACTCAACTTAAATACTAAAGTTTAGTTCATCAAAATCGGTTCATTAAAAAAAGTGATCGTCATTTGAAAGAAGTCGTAATTCATTCAACACAGAGATAAAGAACGATCTTAAAAGAAATATCAAGTAAATGCAAAGATTTTTTGGTTAGTTCGTTCATATAATATATGTAACTAATTTAAAAACTGTACAGGAGTTAATATGCAATTAATACAGTTATTTTACAAAGAATATTATGAATCCTACAACCTAAATTAAATTATTCACTGACATCAGCACATTTAACAGAGTATATTATATAGGTAAAAAGAACATAAAGTTACAAAAATATATACGTGTAACAAATAATTAGCTTTATGTATATTTTATAAATATCAAATATCAACAATGGTCGTATTTTTTTATTTAAAACAATCAAAAATTCTTTGACGATAATGTCGTAAAAAAATCATATTAGAAGTCATCATAGTTGTCAATCAATTCTGCTTATTAAATCAATAATCATGTATTTTAAACGGGCGAAGTCGTGGGCGAGCCGCTAGTCATTAATATAGTGTAAAATATATGTATAATGATGCCAGTCGTGGCGCAGGGGACCAGTGTGACTGTAAAATGGTTGTGGGTTCGATCCCCACTTGAGGAAGTGAAATATTTATTTACATTTATATTTTCATTTCTTCGCTCTGGTGTCGAGGTAAAACGAGGCGATGAGTTCCGCCACTCAACACGTAATGCCTCCAGAACTTTTTTAACACTAGGTTCCCTCTGCCTACCCTGGTGTGCGTGGGATACAGCGTGAAGCTGATTATTTTACTATAATGATGCAATGTTGCAATGCAACGATAGAATAGCTTCAATATCTTTAAAACTCCTAGAAAGTTGAGAACAGTGTGTTTTAATAATAAATTGTCTGAATATTATACCATATAGATCCAATTTTTTTTAAACAAAATATATAATACTGATTGTGTTGAATGTTGGCGGTACACATCGCCGCGCTTCGTCTTGTTACTAACCACCACACTTCCCTCCAGGAGCGCACGGTGGTGGAGCGCCTCATGTGCCAGCGCCTAAGCGCGCTGGCGAGTGCGGGCGCGGGCGCGGGTGCCGCGTGCTGCGCCGGCGCCGCCTCGCCCGACGCGCACGCCGCGCTGCTCGCCGCGCTCACCGCCGCCGCCATGTGTCTGGACTGCAGGTGAGCAGTACCAGGAGTGCATTACGAAAGTGGAGCACGGTCGGTCACTAGAATTAAGTCGATGTATCGAACTGCAGGTACTAGGGGTGCATGTGAGAGGTTTACGACTCGCATCAAAACGTTGTTATAAACGCTTTATTGAAATGTTGCTTTAGCTTGATTACGGATACTGGGACAACAGAAACTGGTGGAATATATAAATGTATAAATAGAATATATAATAATTGTAAATTAATAATGCTAAGGTCTATTAAATATTACTAATTAATTATGATAATTTATGATATACGAGTATGTAGTTTGATAGGCTTAGGTCAAGGTTCGTTCGTTTGTAAGCACCAGGATTTCATATATGACTAGGAGTACTAATGTATTATAATATAATTTGTGAAATACATATATTTTTTCAAACAAACAAAACTCAGAGTAAATCGCTATACTGCTACTGAATTCAAATGTTATAGGTAGTATATCATAAATATAGTAACATTTCGGCATGTGTAACGAAGTATATTGCGTGTGTGATTTATTAAAGTCCTATCTATTTACTTACGACTAAACTATA
Source organism: Heliconius hermathena (assembly GCA_013403705.1). Classification (NCBI taxonomy): domain Eukaryota; kingdom Metazoa; phylum Arthropoda; class Insecta; order Lepidoptera; family Nymphalidae; genus Heliconius; species Heliconius hermathena. The sequence goes on from JAAIXJ010000057.1 coordinate 642,005, forward strand.
TTTTTCAAAACGATACTGAATATCTCAATGAAAAATCTTTTAACATCAATAATAATACACAGTAGTTTTGTTTATATAGTACTGTAGTGGGCGCTATTTTTCTATTTGACAAAAAAATGTCCAAATGAAGTAACATTGTTCTCATTCTTACAATCTTTCCCATTTTTTTATTTGAACCTCCAATTACTGCCACTACGTCAATACATATTCTAAAAGTAACATTTTCTAACCAAGTATCAACTATACCATAAAACTTGTTATAGCTAAAGTGTTTGTCAATGGGTGCGCTTATCACATCACATGAATTGATAAAAAAAAATCAAAAATGAATGGTCTTATGTAAAAATAATCTTTAGTTTAAAGTAAAACGGGCGCTTTTACTTTGAAAAATTCTTACATGACATATTTGCTACATAAATATTTATTTTAATTTTAGTATTTCGAGTTTTGTAGACGTAAAATTATGATATAGTATTATATATCTTTAGGTTTTCAAAGAATTGTCTTACTCAGTAATCAGTAAATTAGTCGGTAATCGAATTTATTACTAACACGTTATATATTCGTATTCACATTAATTCCCAACCGGAAAATGTTGGTTTTATTTATTTATAGCTATAATAATCTGTTTGCGGGTAAATATTAATTTATTGACATATGGAAGTCAACGTTTGGGCACGTCTTGTTAGTCAGTGTTACATACGTGTTATAATATACATTATATTTTATTTAAATATATATATTTTTCATGTTATTGTATAGATTTTTAGAAGTTTAATATTGTTTTAATATTATAAAGTGTTATTTTTATAAATGCTGCTTAAAATTGTTATGTTCATTATGTTTTATTTTGTGACAAGTGACAAGCATTTTGGATTTTTTAATGTGCGATTTCAATAACAACATTCTTTTAATATATTTTACTTAGCTTTTCGATATTTTCGTGTTTTTAGTTAAAACTGTGTTCATTTTATGTTATTTCTTCGTAGAATATTATCATTTCCATACTGGTACGTTGACGTGGAATTTCCTGTAATTGTTTTAAAATGACATTAAATTTCCTCATTTATATATAAATTAATATATTTTTCATATATATTTTTAATGTGTAAGTTGTGTATGACACATGTTAAATGTCGGTAACTCTGACTGCTGGTACCCTAGCCTTCCTTGATGAATTTACTATATAAAAATATATTTTTTTAAATCGAACAAGCTGTTCCTGAGATTAACGCGGTCAACCAAACGAACTCTTCGTATTAGTATTTATAGTATTAGTACAAATATAAAGTGTTAACTGTGCGTTATAATGGTAAATATTTTGGAAGATATAAGCGAAGAGAACGCTATGGAGATTAGGCGAAAGTGGTGGCAATCGCCTAAGAGTAAAAAGAAGAAAACTAAGTAAGGATTTATTTCTTTTAGCATTATATATGAATGTCTGTATCTTTGTGCCTGTGTGTGGCATCGCAGCTTCAAAATGGCTGAAACGATTTTGATTCAGTTTTAATATTTTTGCCGTTGTGTTTTAACAACTAGAAAAGATCATCAGCTCTTTTCTAGTTGTTAAAAGGTTATAAGTAAATTCTACTAGACTGATCATTGCATATTTTCTATTTTGTTTACTCTTTATAGTTATTTGTGTTGGGATTTTAAAGTTTTTAATTTATAGTTTATTTTTTTTTGCTTTATGCCGTAACCCGCACAAAGTTAGTTAGGCAGGGGGAACCCGGGGGAGCTAGTGTTAAGACACTGTCCATTAACCTGACTTCTGAAGAAATCTTGAGGCATTGCACGTTGAGTGGAGGGATTCAACGTCGCGTTTTGCCTCATTATCAGAGTGAGGATATCATTACGTAGCACGCTTGTGTACCAGCGCCATAACGAATGAAAACTATCGTACAGAAGAGTGTTTGATAGTGTTCATAATGTTTGCTTAAATAATTTTTATTACATTGTGCTACTTTATTATTACTTCATAGTGTATTTTAATATTTTATATTTCTATATTATTTATAAAGAGCAGGTTTAATATATTATAAAATGTTTTTTTGTGTAACTTACTTATAACGTTCACCTTTCGTATTTATATACATTGTGAGTTTTTATATTTTTTTAAATTTGTATACAAAAAATTCTTATCGAGAATACATTTTGTTTTTATTTATGATAATAATACTTTTATCATATTTTTATAGGCTTATTATTTCAAATAAATATGGAACTTATTGTCATCATACTTAGTTATACAATTAATATTTTTTGAACCCGCGTCTCTTGGAAACCTTCCAGGCTTTCTCATCACTTAGTCATGCGGGCCTCAGTGTGGAATAACATTTAAAAAATTTAATATTTTTGTTTTAAATTCCCAGGCCGGCGTCGGTAGCTGCTGCGGTGGGAGGGTCGCGGGGCTCGTTCTTGCAACGTGACAAGCTGTACAAGCAACGGTTGAAACAACTGAGCAAGCAGCATCCGCAACCTGTGAGTTGTTATTATTTTATATTACGTATTAAAGTTATTGTTGTGGATTCGATAGTCACTCAAGGGATTTAAATATTCCATATATTTAATGTTTTGGTAACAATAAATATTGCAATATTTATTGTACTACCCATCTTAAAAAACACTAATACTCATGATAAAATATTCTCAATTTTGCTTATGGTAATAAACTTTAATTTATTAACTTTAGAATTTTTAATGTTACCAATTTAGATATGAATAATAATCACTAGAAGCTTAATATAGACAGTACAAAAAGTGAAATATTGTAAAACATCTGAAAGTTTATATTAATCATCAACCAAATGCATTATCTAATTTATGGTTTGTGCTAGGATTGCTTTACAATATCAAAATATTTGTACTACAATTATTGTTTGACTATAGTTGATTGATGAAAATTGAAAACATTTCGAAAAATAAATAAAGAAATCGATTTAAAGATAGTTAATAGGCTATCTTGTATGCCGGATTCTGCATTATGTTAGTGTAAAAATACAGAATCCAGTTTTTTCCAATCAAGAAATCATTTTATTTTTAAAAATAAGGAATTCCCAAATATCTGCTGCGCCACTGAACATAGCTGATCAGCTGGTACTGAGTTTACTTACACACTACAAATGCATTGCTCGGCCAGTTCGTGGTGCGCGGGCACCTGCTGCAGGCGGCGGCGCTGACGTCGCTGGCGCACTGCCACCAGTGCGCGGCGGTGATCGCGGGCGCGGCGCCGCAGGCCTACGTGTGCGCGCACTGCCGCCTGCGCGTGCACCGCGCCTGCGCGCGCCGCGTGGACGAGGGCTGCTGCATCCACGACGCCGACGCGCCGCACAACCGCATCTCGCGCTTCATGGAGCGCATGCACGCGCACGCGCCGCCAGGTACCACCACCGCCACCTCACACTGTACTCTTGTTGTATGAACGACGTCTATATCGAGTTGTGTATCCGACAGGTCAAGATTCTAGTGACAAGAAAAATAGGAAGACGTCGGGCACTGCGCAGTTTCTTAACCGTAAGTACTATTTGGTTATAAATTACTTAAATGAATATAAACTAAAGTAGAAGTATTTAAAATCAAACAATTGTATAAAGTAACTCATTAAGCAAGTAGCAATTTTATCGAACAAAATACTTTTAATAAAAAACATTAATTAAGGAAAGCTAATCAAGCTGCAATGGTGAAAACTACCTTCTGTATTTACAAATACAATACTCATCTAAGAGCCAATTAAGAGAGAAGCCAGGCCTTTGTTATCTTATAAAGCCTGAAAATTTCTGTGCGCATACACCCAACACTGGTATGTACTATCAGAGAATATGGAATTTGGGTACTTTGGTAGTTATTAAGTAACTAAGATGGAAAAATTAGTACCTAACTTTCGTTAAATTATAATTATTCTCAAGAAGCAATTTAAAAATTTTTGAGAAAAGGTCAATTTTTTAAATTGCTTCTTGGGAATAATATTAGAAATGACGTTGTCCATTGTCAGACAGCATGGTTTTAACCACCTGCCAGACACCTCTAAACTACCAGCTCCGACGAATCTAATATATTAAAGTATAAAAAATATTATTTGCTCTTAATATGTTCGTAGGCGTTATAGCTTATAGGATTTGGAGATGGATTTACAAGTGCTTGTAAAACTCATTTAAATACATATTATTTTGATTTAAGTTTAGATTTTTATAAATATAGCCTAAATATGTAATTTTTTTTCAGTTGAACGCAGCTTTCGAAAAATTGAAGACGAACCACCGTGGGACATCACGCTCTCGCCTACTGTGTTGGGTAAGTTTGTTTTTTTCTTATATTAATTGTGAGCTGCGTGCGTTTATATGTGTGTGCGTGTGGGCGCATGTGTTTGACATAATGAGGAAGAGAGTGAAAGGAAGATAATCAAATTTTGTTTCATTTTTGGATTTGCAAGAACAATAATTTTACATTGTATTTATTTACGATAAACCGATAATTGCTTTTCACTAGGTTTTTTTATCTACAGTTTTTGCTTTTTTTATCTACAGTTTTTTCATAAATTGTTATGTCCTAAGAGTGCCTTTTTGTGTGAGATTTAAGCATTTGTCTAACTCTGAGTACGTAAATAAGATTTAAAAATGATCAAGTATTTATATAGATACAATACGTTTATTAATGTCGGACTTTTATATTATATCTCCAAAGGCTACACATTGGCATTAGCTTTATAAAGTACCACTATAAATAAATAAAAAATGTAGATTATTTAATCTAGATATAGATATATTCATTTGGATACCTGTAGAATATATAGGCATATATTTTTATACGTTGTATGTACGTACTATACGACATCAAACAAATGTCACTGATTAACTCATTTGCTAAAGGGCCTTCATTTTTTATTTCATATACGTTATGGCCGCATTTAGTTTGTATACGCAGAATAATATTTTATTCTGTTGAATTTTTTTTACTGATTCTTCTTGTCATCTAAATTCTTTAAGTTACGCGCAACTAACGTTGTTCTTTATGTATAATATTATAATTAGACTGTTGAGTTGAATTATAGTATGTTAAACTATATTCCCCATTCCATCCATACTCGAGGGAATAAATTAGTATTAAAAAAAACTATTTTTTAATACATTTTCGTTTCTTCGCTCTGGTACCAGGACAAAAGCCCAGCGTTGAGTTCCGCCACTCAACACGCTATGCATCGAAAAATTGGGCGGAAAGTAGGTAACGGAGTGTCTTAACACGAGTCGCTCAGCCTATCCCGTTGTGTGCGGGATAAAGCGTGAAGCAGATTTTTTTAAACTGTATTATAAAATTAATTAGTTCTCCTTATATGAAATATATTAAAGTTATATTATAAAATCAAGGATTTATGAGCACCTCATTAAAATCCGTTGTTAGATATGGGGACTATAAACTGCCTATAAATTACTAAACTAAACTTCATTTCACGAATTGTAATAAAAAAACTTGATACATTCATATAAACTAAAGGAAAGTAAAAGTATTAATATCGATATATATTTTCCTTTTTTTCCGCGTTGCTACGAAGGCCGTTGCCGAAGGGAGACTTGACGCGCATATATTAATATCATTACAAGATACGGCAGGTTTAATATTGCTAATGTTAGAAAATTATATTTAAAATTATATTATGAAATATATATTAGACATTTGTATTTTTTGAGCAATGGCACAGGGGTACAAGCCTGCGACTGTAAACGCGTCAGGTTCTGGGTTCGATTTACACTGAAGAAAATAAAATAAATAAATAATATCTTTGCTCTGGTGACAATGGCAAGTTTGGTGAGGTGGCGTTGGGTTCTGCCACTCAACACCCAATGCCTCCAGAATTCGGCGAAAAGTGGGAAACGGTAATGTCTTAAGTCAAACGGAATGTCTTAACACTAACAAAAGATTATATATTAATAATATAATAATAACTGAGAAAAGATTTTATATTAATAATATTCTGCTCCAGCTTTTGTTATGAGAGTCTTAAAATACAATAAACTGTATACTTTGTATTTATCTTAAACTTTTCTCAAGTAAAAGTTCTCTTCAAATTGATAAATGAATCAAGTAAATGAATAAAGTTTAAACATTTTTTAGCGTTTATAGCTAGCTGTAAACTTATAATTGCGATTTTTTTATATTCTATATTACGCTCAGTTGGATTATTTTAAGGATTGTACGACTCGTGCAAAGTCGTATTTTATATTTAATGTATTTGTCTAAGAGATTGAAATCAGTAGTACTTTAACCCCCAATATTAATAACCTATCTCCAACGTCAATCTTAGATTGTTTCATATATCTATCCAATCTAGAGATTGGATAGATATATGAAGCAATCTAAGATTGACGTTAGAGATAGGTTATTAATATTGGGCGTAAATCAATAAAGACACAATTTGAAAATATTGGTTTAGAAAGACCATAAAAGGAAGATCTAGAAATAGATACGTTTTAAAATCAGCTTCACGCTGTATCCCGCACACTGCAGGGTAGGCAGAGGAAACCTAGTGTTAACACTCCGTTCCGTAGGTGTTATACATTATTATACGTACTATTATCACAAAGGGAATCCCAGAGTAGTTGAATGAGTTGACTCGATGATTGCCTACAACGATTAGTGTTACTTGATTGCTCGGATATAGTGCTTGATTTAGCTTTGTACGCAGCTAATCCGGTAAGGTGATGTCATTATATGTAGCTGTGGACTATCTTGTGAAGTCTATATTTAGGTAGCTAAAAGGGGCTAATCTTTTATATATATCACTATATTTGATTTTTGTTTATCTGAAAAGTTGGTTTGGTTGAACGTGTTAATCTCAATAACTACTGGTTTGCATTATTTTTTTTTGTTCTGTCTTAAAAAATCTATTTTTCGAGAAATATCATTTCGTTTTGATGTAACCCGTTGTATGATGGTCAGAGTTACCTTGGGCACAAAAAGAATGGCCACATCTCTTAGATATTCTACTCGATATTCGGGCGCTTAAAAATTGGAACCAGTATTATATAAGATTTAATTAAAACAAATAAAAAAAATTCAATTAAATCAGCTTCATGCTGTATCCCGCACACAGCAGGGTAGGCAGAGGGAACCCAGTGTTAAGACACTCCGTTCCCCACTTTCCGCCGAATTCTGGAGGCATTGCGTGTTGAGTGGCAGACGTCAACGCCGCGCTTGTCCTCGATACCAGAGCGAAGAAATGGAAATATAAATTTAAGTAAATATTTCATTTCCTCGAGTGGGGATCGACCCACAACCAGTCGGTTTTACAGTCACTTTGTGCTGCTGCGCCACGACTGGCCTGGATACGTTTTAAATACATATATATTTCTTATTAAATAGAGAAAACATTACCTGCGGAGTGACTCAACTTAACGCTGCTCTTTAGCCAACAAAATGACGGAAACTAGAACAGTTTTGTTATAAATATTTCCCATTGTGTTTTGAATAAAATATTAAACCAATTAGGTAAGCGGAGGACGCAGTTTCTTAACACTTACTATCTCTGCCTATATTAATATTACGCGTAGTAAGGCACGAATTCCTATATAACAAGACATGCAATATAAACATAATAACAAATAACCAATAAGTCATGCATCTATTTAAAATACAACTTTCGCACCAAAGATCATTTATAACGATCAGCTGTCACTACCGTAGTGACTTAGTGTCCAGGGACAGAATGAGTCACCGTCGTAGCTCGGGACTTGCGAATAAGAAACACGACATATTAAAATGTTTACATAACATTGTTATTTTTGTTGGCACGCGTCTCACATTTGTCTTTTGTTAACGACGTGACAGTGTATGAGTGACGTGTCGACTTGTTGTCCAGTTGTTATTGGTTGCTAATATTTTTGGGGGTTGTGAGTTGTAATCTGTAGTATTATATATATTTTGGAAATAAATCGCTCAATTAAATACAATTTATATATATTAGGTCATTTAAAGCGCGAGAAGTCAAATATATCAGTATATGTGAAAAAAACTCAATTGTGTTAAGGGGCGCAACATTAAAATAATTATCTAATTATTGAGTTTTCTTAAAATTTATCGTTATAAATAATACACATTATTAAATTATATATTTACCTTATCGTACTACGTTGTTTGTATATAAAAGAAAACGAAAAAATATATTTCGTCGAAATATTTATAATAATATAATATTTAATATTTTTTTATACCGCTATTCAATAGCTCTAACTACACCATCATACCTATAATATGACTGACACCGTCTTGGGACTCATCCAGTTGTACTACATCTTACTTCCCTTGGCCAATTTACCTTGACCCTCGGGAATTTAAAGGAAACAGAGTTAGCTTTTAAATGTGAATATATTAATGAACTTGTTTGAAATTAATTGTATGTAATATAATTATAAATATTCTTTGATACAATACGTTAAAACGAAACACTTGTAGTTCACACATATTTTTCACGAACTGGTTCATACTGCTGGCACAGCACTTATTGCTACTATTGTTTGTGGACGTGAGTTTGGTTTCACTCGAAGAAATTAATATTTAATATTTTAATTTCAACTGAACGTCGCGCATTAACTCGACACCAGAGCGAAGAAGTAAATATACTAAATATTTCAATTTTCCGAGTGAGAATCGAACTTACAACCTATGCTATCGTCCCTGTGATACGATTGGCCTCAACAAACATTTATGAATATAAACGATGCGATAAATTAGAAATTTCAAATAATTCGAGTTATACGCAGCAATTTCCAATATTTATTTTATTAACCAGTGTAAAAGGGATATGTGGTATTCCACCTACATATTATGTGGTGTGCTTGGATAGCGTCCAACCTAAACCGCCTACTACAATGCAATGATTGTAGATTCAAATCCTACACGCTAGTGTTTGTGTTGATAGCTGTTTTAAATAGGGGCTTAGTTTCTCCTTAAAAGTTTTATGACAATATAAAGATAGAAAATTGAGACCGGTTATAGATGACAAAGCTTTTTTATTTGGTATTTCACATTAAGCATAAAAAAATATTTTATAAATAGTTTAAGGCAGTGGGCCTCAAACCCGTGCCTCCTGTTAACCGTCCAAGCATTCTGACCACTAGTCCATACGTTCTTATACGTTCAAGCTGCGTCGAAATTCTTATTAATGTTTGTTCGGCGTAATATGTAAACTAAATGTTTATTTGTGTATATTTGAAGTCTTAGATATTTAAATCATTTCCTGTAGTAATAAAACTAGTATACTATATCTTATCCTAACATCAATAAAATACATAAAAATTGTACCAACATTATAAATAAATATCCATAATGATAAAAAGCAAAAGTATTAGTAAATAGGTTTATTGTCTTTCGTAGTAGCGATGTTAGTTCAGTGGTTAGGGATGTCGGGAGTCATTGTGTTATACTTGGATTCGATTACTTTTGTTTCTTTTTCTCATATTTAAGGGAAACTGAAATTATTTCTTTCTAAATTATACCTAGGTTTTAAAGGTTGTGTTTTATAAATTTATAATGAAGTTAAAATTGGCGGTGATAAAGTTAAGATTATAAGCATTTTAGTGTCTTTTTTTTTCTTCTAAACGTGCGCAATATTTTTTTTTAAATGTTATTATAAATTGATTCTTAGTAACAGTGCCATCTACAAAGCTTAACTATATCTTCAAAAACCAATATCATTACACCCACACAAAATAATATTTATGAAAATCGAGTAAAGATTTTATAAGAAAAATTACAACAAGAAAATTACAATAAAAATAAATAGGAGATATAAGAATAAATAAGAAAAATTACAATGATGGTTTTATATATTATTTTTTAGCATTATACTAAGGGCAGTATTCCATTCCCTACTATCTGCCAAGTTTTCGAAACATTGCGTGTTGAGTGGCGGAACTCAATACCGCGCTTGGTCTGTTACCAGATTAAGTAAATGAAAATGATTCATTTTGCGAGTGAGAATTGTACTCACAACCGTTGTGATTACGTCTGACAATGTGCCACTGGACCACGATGGATACTAAATATTTTTTAAAAACAGAAAAATGAATTATTTCATGTAGGTACTTTAATTTACCGAGATTATTTATTAGTTATCTTTAAAGCTAATGTTTTACCTTTCAACTTGTCCTTCAAATAAATAATTAAAAATACAACGATACTAACAAAGGCGACGATGAGTCTTAGAGATAGTTTCATTAATAAAAAATAAAGACCTCATTAAAGTATTTATTAAAAGTCCTTTCAAATGGACGCGAAAATATTATTTTCAGGACTGAATAAAAAGGAATATTCTTGAAATGAATAGAAACTAATTATATTTATAACCTTTAAACGTTCAGTGGATGGGAATAATGTAGGGGCTTGTTTTTGTCTGCTTTCCGCTCATTAGTACATTGCATATTGCAAGGCGGTAGGTACTTAATATTGCAATTTGTAATTTCTTTCCTCAGTCTCACGCTCGTAGAAGAGAGAGAAAGAGAGTGAAATTTAGTGTTAGGACACTTCGTCTCCCAGTTTCCATATAATTTTTCAAGACATTCGCCGCGCATAGTCTTTTTGCCAAAACAAGGTAAGGAAAATAATTAAAAACTCAGAGTAGGAATCGACATAACAATCATCGCAGCGCCATGACAATCTCAATGTTTTTGTTAATTAATTATAGAAATACAAACTAATGTGTAATAGCAAGTTAAATACGAGAATTTAAATCTACTACCATCGTATCATATTGTAATGTTCAAAATACTTTAACATATAATTAATGTGGATTTATAAATATTTACATATCGATTTTCGATAGCCCAGCAAAAACCCTAAACGAAATACTAAGCAAATTTAAACATTTATGCGCTCGATGCTCACAAAGCTCGCTCATTTTCATTAAGAACGCTCCCAAACATAAAGCGTAGCGTAAAGTTCAGTTTCAGTAGGCAGAAGTTTCAGAGGCGAGTGGCGGACGAAAGCTCGCGCGGGGTGGACGTGCCCGATAATATTATAGTTTACGAGTCAAATTTGATATAATGTTACTGTATTTGCGAAAGTATTAGATTTTTTACGTTTTTTTTGCAAAAATTGTAATATAAAAGCAGTGATTGAGCTTTTAGTGTTTTTTGAAAAGTTTTGGGTTGTTAGTGTTTGTTTGTACGTAATATAAGTGTAAGTGGCGTTAATTATAGCGATAAATAGATAGATAGTGTTAGATAGTGATAAAACCGGAAACTACGTAAGGTTTGTTTGAAATGATTGACGTAAGAAAGACTGAGTCTGTTTTTTTGCGGTCTTTGATGGCTGTTTTTTTTTCTTGTCAAAGATGTGTAAATTTTTATTTTTTAATTTTTTTATAAACTGTTTTTTTTGAGAAATATGGTAATTGTTATAATACGTAAAAGGCAATACCTATACAGAAATATATAAAATTGCCGTGTTATTATAAATTTTTATATTCCTTCGTATTTTTTAATATTTAATAGAAGAATTTTAATTAAGTTTTATGCGATTTGCGATCATACGCAATTCAAAATCCAGAAGAAATTATTTATAATTTTATACCTATTTAAAAAGAAACACATGCAAAAAAACTAAAATAATATCAAAAACGATTAGCATCGCAATTTAACAATTTCTTTTGTAATAATTAAAATCATACAATTATATTATTATAATTATATAATAATTATATATTTATTGAGGCCGGTCGTGGCGCAGCGGCACTAGGTGTGACTGCAAAACCGACTGGTTGTGGGTTCGATCCCCACTCGAGGAGATGAAATATTTACTTAAATTTATATTTCCATTTCTTCGCTCTGGTGTCGAGGTTAAGCGCGGCGTTGAGTTCTGCCACTCAACACGCAATGCCTCCAGAATTCGGCAGAAAGTGGGGAACGGAGTGTCTTAACACTAGGTTCCCTCTGCCTACCCTGCTGTGTGCGGGATACAGCGTGAAGCTAATTTAATTTTTATTTTATACAACTATAAAAAAAATGATCATTTTAAATCATCATGTACCTAATTTATAATACAAAGTAAATCAGTACAGTTTTACTTTAAATAAATATAAATAAATAAATTAATTGTGAGAAGTACATTCATTTGTGACAAAATAACAGAGCGATAGTGGCTTGTGATGTCATTTCTTGGTGTGATATTTTAAATTAAAATGCAAGAAAATAAAAAAAAACTCTGTTTATCTATATAATAAAATGATGTGATGCCGTCGTGGCGCAGCAGCGCAGCGTCTGTCCAGAGTGGTAGGTTAGAGTCCCATTGGGAGATATGATTTAGTTTCATTTCTTTAACTTTGGTAATAAACCAAAAACACTGTATTGAGCTTTGCACTCAACACGCGCTCAATGCACGGGGAAGAAAGTGTCTTAACGCTAGGCTGCTATATGCGGGATACAGCGTGAAGCTAAAAAATATAATAGATAACAATATATCTACGTATTTCGTAATGTTGTTCATTTTTGTTAGTACGGGAAAGTTAAATATAGCTCGAGAATTCGAAAGTTAGTTAACACAAGCACAAGGTCAATGTTAAGTGATTGTGCGAACTTGTGTTATCACAGTCTTCGATATGTTTGACATTTTGTCGCATCCTACGAGTGTGGGTCACGGTCGAAGATAGTTACGAATCAAATGAATGTTTGACATTCCTTTATACCTATGTTATTTAATATTAATTAATTGGTTTTTTTGGTTATGTAATTGATATTTGTGATTAACGTTTTGTTAACTTTACATTATTTTTTACATTATTATATTGATATTGAGATTTGGTAGAATGGAATACTTTAAACAATAATAGTTTTCTAACATTTCTTAAGTGTTATGCCACATTTAGATTATTTCATATTCTTAAACTATTATTCCTAAAAAAGCTTAATGACTTACTCGTTAATTTTATATAATACAATTATTATCAACTATAGGAAGGGAAATTTGTAAAAATTCGGACAAAATTGAAAACAATCTTAATTTTTTTAATAAGTTTAAACCTACCCTTTTACATACATAATAGAGATTATATTTTATTATACTCCTTACTATCTATTTAACTTAAATTGTAACAAACCATCGTCCCAAGAAGTCAATATATCGTATAAGAGCAATTGGTTCGTTTGAATCAATTGTGATACGAGACCGACATGTTAGCGCCACACAAGTGATTTGCTCTTTATATTTTGTTCTAACTGAACGACTATTACATGACTCATTCACAGCTTGTTGAGCTCGACTTGTATGAAATACTTATTACAGAAGCTTCCTTTTTTACCCGACTGTGGCGAAACTCAAAAGAAGGGCTATGTTTTAGCGCGTATGTATATCCGTCTCTTTGTTCCCTTGTAACTGTGTTAAATCAGTTAACCGATTTTTATAAATTTTACGGCGTTAGATTTATCATGATTTATGGCGTAAGTGTTACTGGATATATAATTTAGTTTATGTAGTCGTGTTTTTGTTTTGTTCATATTTGTCTTGTTTCAAAATTATTTTGAAATGTTCTTTTGGTACTTCATAAAGTAAATAATTGAGTCGAAATTTAAACTTACTCTACGAGATGGGATTTATATTGGTTATTGCTATCGTTATATGTACAACAAATTTTTGCCTGCGGTTTCACTCGTATGACCAAACTGAAATAATTAATCGTTTTTTTATATAATAGATTATTTACAGGTTCACTATTATTTATTTACTGACTGGAGCACGGATTTCATTTCCAAGGCGGGTTATCATTTATTATTATAAATAATTGATTTAGTAATAATCTTTAACACACAAACGTCTTTTCACAATTTTAATAAATTAGTATATAGCTACGTCACGACTGCTATATAGAAATTGTATAGAAAATTGTTGCAATGTAAGCCCACATTCGAAATGATATGTTACTATTGAAAAAAAAATAATAATACCATACACTTTTTTATGCTCGCTAATTTCTTGAGATATTGTGAGATATTGTGTTAAGATATAAGATATTGTGTTTTCGTATATATATATATTTTTATATCCAAATAAATTTTAGTTATATACACGTTTTAAAGGCACTGTACGTCCGTCCGTTGATATGAGATCACGTACGCCGCGAGGGTCCCACGTACACCGACTTAGTCACACGACCACTAGTCTAATTATAATTTTAATCGCTTTACAATCTCCCGCTTCTGTGGAAATTGTTTACGAGACATTGTAAATGTTACTTTTCATTCGTTCTGTTGTAGAATCTGAAAATATGTTACCAGAAGTAACTTCTTCTTGAATTTTTTTTTGTATTCCGCAAGTAGCGAGGTAGGCAGAGGGAACCTGTTGACTAACTGCCAGAGTAAATAACGCGAAAGCTGGGAATGGAGAAAGAAATATTGTAATTTTACTGCATATATAATAAAGTATGCTTAATAACTACCGCAACAAAAAGCAATACATGTTTTGTTAAAAAAAATATCTACGCCTAACGTACTGCAAGCCTTATCGACAAAAGAAAAGACCCTCCTACCGATTACAATTGAGACAAAGTTTGTAACAATCTTTGGGACAACCCCAGTAAATACATATATAAATGTATTTATAACTTTTATAGGTACTGTACAAGAGTGGTGGAAGGCTCCAAGGCTTGCGTTGGTGGGGCGCACCCTCTGTTAAGTCCATGAGAACAGCGTTTTGAAGCTGAGATTTTGTTAAATACTGAAAACTTGCTTTAGATTAGCTTAGGATTTATGATTTTTACCTTTGTTGATATTTTCTTTTATTTAGTCGATTATTGTAATTTAATTGTGCAAACACGCAAATAATAAAAATAACGATAATAACTTAAACACATTACATACATTGACAATACACAAACAAAAATTTCATGAAGATCATGATTTTTTTGAGTTTTTTAAGTTTAATACTTAGTGGCCATATAGCATACTTTTAACTTGGTAGAATGTCTGTCTTCCGCGATGTTTGTGCGGTGCCATTGCGTCGGTGATTTGATTAGGAGGGTACCCGGGGTTAGTATCTGACATTAATCGTTTGAAACTTACACTTACAATGTATATTTTATATAAGATTTCGATAAGCTTATACTAGCTTTTATCTGCTTCTACTCCGTGGTCAAATAGGAATATGTACCTATTAGTTGTATATAATACATGATTGAGTTACATCGAAATGATTAACGTGCTGTAATATATCGTATAGCTTTTCTTAATTAAGTACTATAGTATATTTTCAATTCGAACAACTAGTTTCTGAGATAAGAGCGTTCAACCAAACAAAGACTTTCAGCTTATAATATTACAGATATTGTGGTTTTAGTCATTTTTATCTTTGTAATTTTCTTACTGAACATTTTAAAGATATTGCGTGATAGGTTGTTGATGTAACTCAATGTTTCTTTTATCCTATTTAAATGCAATTTTTTTTTGCATAAATAGTTGTAGTTATTCATTTTATATATTAATCAAATAGAGTTGTGATATTGATACAAAGTTTTGCCTTACTCTTCTTTTACAGATTATTGCTATAATGTTTGATACTTTTAATATACAAAATACATTATTACACAGAAAAACTTAAATCCAAAATTATATGACCAATCACGTGGTCTATTAATGTCTAAATCAGAAACTATAGACAATTTTATCAAGAACTATATTCGAATTACATAATAACATAAAAGCAAAGTAACCTTCGTACGTTTTGTGCTTTGGGTGGGTATTCAGGAGAAATGTCAGTGAACAGACGTATCGACAGGATGCGATACCGACATCCCAGCGATAACGCCCTACTGCTCTGTTTCTCACTGATTGTTTCTCAAAATAAGATGTTTTGATATAAAAAAAAGTGAATTATACGTCGATTTGTATTTCTAATTAATACTTAAATATTTAAAAAAACCTTATCAATGTAAAAAAAATGAAACTTTGAACTATGCTCTATAAAATCAGAATTGACAACTAACATCGATATATCCTTCAATGCTTTATACCATAGATACCGGAAGGTGTAAAAAGTCGTTTATTATCGTTTTTTATACATATTTTTAATGAAACAGTTGTGTAGTAAGCAATGGTTGTAACTTCCATTCCCACTCGAAAATATGCGTTTGAAATCTTTTTATTCTCTACACAAAACTCCATAGGCATCTAATAAATGAGCACTGCATATTGTTATTTACAAGACTCACAGTTTACATATTTTTTTTAACAACTTTTGCTTTCCCTTCCAGTAAATCAATAATTATTTATTTTTGTACACTTATCAATACGACGCCATTTAATTTCGAATTGTTTGGCTCAATTCGCACAGCAATTTAAATATAATTCATTAAGTTTAAAAGGTTTATGTCATTTGGTCTAAAACAAAACTTTTAAAGAGTTCGAGGCATCTCGGGATTATTTAAGATGCAACTCGACATCGTTGCCAGAATTTGCTTTTCTTTTCGTTGTTGTCCCGCTGATACAAATTATAGTTAAAATAGTTCTAATACTAGAACAAGATGAAATTATGAACTTTGGCTGTTGACGATTTGTTAGAGATATTATTTTATAATGTTTTTATAGAATTACAGTATCTGACTACACGCGACGCTTGTAGGTTCGATTTCCTTTTGGGGAAGTTAATTAATTTTCATTTCTTCGCCTTGGTAACAAGACAAAGCGCGGCGTTGTGTTTTGTTACTCAATAAGATAAGCAATGCCATTAAAATTAGGCAGTGGGGAACGGAGTGTTTTAACACTAGGTCGCCTGTGTCCATCGTACTATATGCAGGATACATCGTAGAATCACATTTCATTATTTTATATCTATGTATGAGATCAACTATGGATAACGAGGAATTTCTTTATACAATATAACATAATTATATATTGTATGAATTCCTCGTTCTGTATAGTCAGCAACCATATTTGAGGTCAAGGCTGCGGTCGCATGCTTCTCTACCGCTATAGTGCCTCCTGAAAGCACCACGCTATTAGGGTTGACGGCTGTCAGTTTTATACTTGCTATACGTATCAATGTTTAGTGTAGTCTTATTAAATATGCTTATTGTTATACAAACCAGTTAACTCCTTATACTTACTAGTGTAAGAAGAGCCTACGTTCATAAATAATTATCTAGATTTGTATTTCTAATTAATAGATAAATATTTTAGAGAAATGCAAAACCTTTTCTATAAAAAAATATTAATATTCTAATAATTAAGAAAAACTCATTTCAAATCTATTTTTACCTGATTAATATTTTAGAAAAATTATCTCTAAATGGTTACGTAAGCTCTCGTTAATTGAGATTTGTTTGCTTTCATAATGAAAATCGTCTATTTTTCCTCAATATTATTATTAGTGTAGTTAAAACAAGTAATTTTTACTCGGCTTTATTCATATCGGTGGCTATAAAGTGATCCCTTACCGATCCCTAGAGGCTCGCTTCGTAGGGAACAATAAATATTTGCTGTTACAAAGCGGCCCCGACGTTCTACAAATTACTGTTTTTACGAAAAATCCCAAATATTCTGTTGAGGCTCTTAGGATTTTTACTAATTTATTATAGTTTTTATTGTGTCTATAAAATTATATTTAATAAAAGAGCATCATGCTTGTTTTTTATAGCAGGGTAGGTAGAAGGACCTAACCACCCAATTCTCGAGACATTTTGCATATAAAATGGCGGAACTAGAAGAATACTAAACATATTTTTTACTTACAATTCCGAAATTTTAAAATTTATAGAAAAAAAGGACCTATATTCAGTATAAAACAGAATGCGTCCCCACTCCGGGCACACCTCGCATAACTCACTTCTATGAAAAATGTCAACCTTTCATGCCCTTTGATGATTGAAGACGTTCACTTATACTTTATTCTGTTTATATATTTGCTTAATGTATCCAGATGAGATTTTCTTGTTTCTTTTTGTTTTTATATTTATTTATTTACTTTATTTTACTTTGGGTGTAACGGTAACTCATCATGAGTTATCGTTTTTCTTTACTTATCTCTTCGTAAGAGGTGATTTTTATTATTATTTGTCTTTATTTTGGAATTTTATGAGGAGAAATAAAAGACAAAGTTTCGGAGCTAGAATTTCTCGTAACTCTTACGAGATCAGAAACTGGAGCTGGATTTTCCATTTTATCTCCCTAAATCCACAAATACAAAGCTTCTTGCGACGAGTACGTACTTTTAAAACTCATGATGCACTGACCGTCAAAATGATCTCTAAGCTCTTGACAAACGTCATTATAATCTCTAAAATAACTCGCGCGCATTCCCCGGCGTTGTCGCGTTGCGCTTGCGCACATTTGTATGTATTTCTATTTACAAACTTCCGCGCCTCCTTTGTATTGCTAGTTTTGTGTTTGTTGCGTTAGTAATGTATGTTATATTATTTATTTATGTAATGTTATGTCACCATGGCCCAGTGGGCCAACGTCTAACTGTAAACGTAATGTGGACGGTTGTGGATATTTAATTATCAGTTTTATTTTACCTGATAGAAAATGCACTGCATTGAGTTTCGTCACTCAATACGCAATATCTTGAATATTGGGCGGAAGGATTTTCGTATATTTTATTTCCTTATTGAGGTGTATAGAAAACCTAGGTAATAGATTCGAATACTATACTTTAGAACGAATCAAACCATATCCTTTGTATTAAAATTGAAAGATTTGGTCTTATTATTTATATCTCATTATTAATCGCAATATAGTTGTGTATATTTACTCAGTCTATCAGTTAAAAAATGCATATACACACAGCTAAGTTTATACACAAGTATATACACATAGGTTAATGAATGGGGCTACATTGGCTAGGTGTAGTGGACTGGGATGTTCAATGCAAATAAATATAGCCACGTGTCGCTACTGCATTGTACGGTCAGCATTGAACTTATAAATAAACTATATCTCAATTGTTACTTTGTGTAGTTTAAATTATTAAACATTATAGTAGAGTAGCGATCATGTTGTTTAGGTAAGTTGTAGCTTTTTGTTCGATAGTGTAATACTTGGCCCCTATTACATTACTAAATATAAAAGAAAAATATCCTATTAGCTTATTTTTGGGCCAGTCGCGGCGCAGCGACACAAAGTGTGATTGTAAAACCGACTGGTTATGGGTTCGATCCCCACTAGAGGAGATGAAATATTTACTTAAATTTATATTTCCATTTCTTCGCTCTGGGGTCGAGGCAAAGCGCGGCGTTGAGTGCTGCTACTTACACGCAATGCGTCCAGAATTCGTCAGAAAGTGGGGAACGGAGTGTCTTCCTTCCGGGAGGTTCCCTCTGCCTACCCTGCTGTGTGCGGGATACAGAGTGAAGCTTATTTTTCATGATTTCATGATACTATTACATTATACAGTAATTGTACTTTTTTAAAGTAAATATGACAAACTATTACAGTCTGTTTGTGTCTCGTGCAACGTTTTAAAAAGTGCCAATACGTCTTTGTTGCACCAAATGAGCGATGTGTACTACTGTTGTTTTTGTGAACATTACATGTACAGTAGATCAGATCAGCCCAGCACAGCGCAGTGGGCCGGCGGTAATAGACGCGAGTTCCGGTCGGACATCGATCCACAAACACTGCTATTTAAAGCGACGACCGACGCTCACTCTTGATTGTTTACGACGACTGTTATAGCATTGCTTGCACTTGAATGATACAACTTGTGCTCCTTTATAGATTGTGTTTCGGGAACACATTTTTTTGATTTATTGCTTTATTAGACGTTGTGAAGGGTCTTAGCCTGGTTTAGTTATAATATGTTTTATTTATACGTTATATGTGGGTGCTTTTGATTTATTATCATTGAGTGTGGTGTCGTTTTGTTTGAATAGGTTTTATATATAATATCTAAGAAGATAGAACTTGAACTCAATTTGAGCGTCGTATTTGGAATTCGTTACGGTCTATGGATATTTAAATATTATACTTATTGGAAAAACAGTCACAATTATCGGCATATTCAAATTATCTTGTAGTATAAATATCTTTTTTCTTTTTTAGCTTAAAGCTTTATCTCTAGCGAGGTAGCCAGAGAGATCAGTCCTCTTTGCCAATTTCTGGTCACAGATTCCCTCATTGTGTCCAAACCACCTGAGCTTGTTATTCTTCATTCTCACCGTGACATCTTCGCTAGTACCTTTACCTTAGTCATTTTTGCGACAACTCTTAATTGCGGATTCGATTCAGCCAGCCTTAGATAATCGATAACCTAAACTGACTGCATATTCCGCCAAGAAATCACTATAGCGTTCGTCTTTCTTTCATTATTCTTCTGGAATACGCATATAATATCTCTTAGTTTCCCATTTTCGACACGAAGTGTATGATGCTATCTAACGTAGCTATTTATTTGACTAAGCGAGTATCTATGTTATAAATGTAGATATTACCCCCGGATTCGAAAAGATAACATTCACATCCAGTCAGTATCATTCTAACAGAGCCACGATGTTTTTAGTGATATCCTAAGTACTGCATAGCAATTAAATAGGAAAATTATACTTAAAGTTAATTTAGGCCTTTCGGCTGTATTAAAGTTACAAAAAATGTTTGCCATTTATATCATGAATGGCAAATTTTATAATAAAAAAATATATATTTTTTGCTTTAGACTCTATCTCGTACAGCATCTACTAAGCTAGGTTCTAAGCTAGCTCTCTTCATCTGCCTAGGGGAGGCAGATGAACTTATTTTAAGAGCTTATTTTCCAACTTTCCGTCTAATTTTCGAGCCATCAAGTGTCACGCTTTCTCTTGTTGTCAGAGTAAGGAAAAAAGTAAAAAAAAAACAATCAGAAGCTGTACCGCTACGAAGGCCCCTTAACGGATGAATTAATGATAAAATGATAATTTCAAGGTGACATTTGCAAAGCATTTGCAAAGCAATTCTATTGTTCTAAATAAAATAATAAATCTGACAGTATCTGACCTAAGGCCATCAAATTCAAACTACATAAATATGTGAGTGTCTGTAGACGGATGCCAACTGAGTCAGACAGGGTTCCCCTTTTGACTCATTGAATGAAAGTTAAATGTCATTTGTTAAGTTAACATATTTGTTATCTCGATGCTCGATGAGCAGCAGTGGACGGCGATAGCCTTACCTTATAAGACTCTTTACTTACTGAGTGACTGACATGCAATGCAGATTCGAACTACTGGACTAGGAAAGTAGAAACTTAACAAGAAGGAGGAAATTTCTCTACATTCCTAAGGGAATAGAAAATACGGAATTTTACAATTTACATCTTAATGCCCACGCAAACAAAGATGCCGATGGCGACTAGTGATACTTATTATGAATTTAATAATATAAACTGCGCAGGGGTTTTTTTTAAATATATATATGTATTAATAAATACAGAAGCGGTAAAATAAAAAAAGAAAACTTAATGTAGTGTAAACCGGATTTCATTCAAAACTACCGTGAATTAATAATATTTTAATAATAATATTAATAATAGTTTAATCAAATAGAAATACAAAGTTACTAACAAATTTAATAATTGTAGTACTTAGGTAACATTATTACTGCTAGCTAGTAGGAAAATATCTGCTAACGTCGGTTATACATATTCTATTGGAGAAATGTTCCTTCAGTTTGTTTACACTGAAAACGGCGTTGAGTTTCGCCACTCATGTTGAGTAGTGGCATAGTTGAGGCGAAAAATAAAGACAGAATTTCTATTGGATTCTTTTCATACCGCAGGATGTGGAAAGTGTATGGAAATAACCTTAACGTCTTGAAAAGACATGTCAAACAAGATTTTCTCAAGTTTTGTTGAAGTTATTTTTGAAGATAGATATTTTTAAGCTGCATATAATATTTGAGTTGACGTTTTAAGTTATTTAAAATGACAAACGGATACCGTTCAAAAATGCGGTACTAACTAATTTATTATTACTGACATAATTTACACATTGTAAATGTTTTTAAACTATATTATAATATAACATTGTTGTGTTATACTAGTC
Source organism: Heliconius hermathena (assembly GCA_013403705.1). Lineage (NCBI taxonomy): Eukaryota > Metazoa > Arthropoda > Insecta > Lepidoptera > Nymphalidae > Heliconius > Heliconius hermathena. Next base: position 663,990 of record JAAIXJ010000057.1, read on the forward strand.
GTCGACCGCCACTTCATTTGCGTGGACTCTCGTGTAATGTAAAATGAAACATCATGTATTTTTCTCGTTCTCGTAGAAATCTTGAGCTCTTGACCTCTCTAAGCGCTCCTTACACTTCCTAAAGAATAAGAAGAAATTAAAATCTGGCATGTAAGTGGGATCTATATGCCAAATTTTACCCAGTAGTTTAGTATATGCGTTGCCTGTAGGTACATAAAGGTAGGGTTTTATATGTTTATATAGATTGTAGCACCATCTGATTTTTCACAGAAAGAAAGAAATAATTATATTTGCACAAATTGTGGCATTCTATTCTATTATAATTACTCGAGATAGGAGTTATCGCATCTCTAATTTTTTTTTTTAAATCTCCCGCAATATATAATATTATTGAGCCAAAATTCCATTTGGTGGAACTACTTAGTTTCATTTCGTTGCTCCTGTACAAAACAAAGTAAAAGAGAATTCGAAATTTCCGTCAATCAACTCGCAATGTTTCGAAAATTGCGCGGCGTACGGGAAACGGAGTGTCTTAACACTGGATTTATTCTGCTAGATGCGGGATACTACTGAAATATAAAAAATATTTATTAATAAATAAATTTATAATAGTTTTTGTAGAGTAAACATGCAACGTATACACTTTCAATCAACTATCGCGGCTTTATTTGCTTAATAAATGTTTCCAAATCAATGAATCGGAAGCTCGCCGGTAACGCGTCGTGGTGCATAGCTAGCGTACTCGTGTCTATTGTGTACGAGTCTATACACATCGATGTGGCTTATTTTTATATCGAACTTATATATCTAGTTTATTTATTGTTCTTATAAGAATATTTGTCTCTCTACTTCTCATTGCAAAGAGGTCCTTAGGATATTTTTATTTTTTCATTAGTTCACACTTACTTATTTGGTAGCACAGGTAGGGAAAAATTTGTTCTGAAACACTGTTCCCCACTTTTCGTCCAATTTTCGAAACAGAGCGTGTTGGTTAGCGGAACTCAACGCCGCGCATTGCTTTGGTAAGCGAGGAAATAAAAATAATTTGTAGGATATCTTCGACTTTTTAAAACAATGTAAAAATTCTAAGTAATTAGCGGCACATACTTAGTTAAATATTTAAGTTTTTTGAATATATACGACGTTATGAATAAATTCCCCGACGCCGAGAATTATTTTTTTTTAAATAATAAATTCTATTATTACTTAAATTAGATGATTTTTATACTAATATATAATGTGATTAATCAAGCCTAAAATTTCAAGGATATTAAAAATGATACATATCTTGTGTGCTATCGGCCTATACACGCGCGGAGCCAGGTAGTCTAGACGATTTTACAATAATCATGATACATGGCGAGCTTCCCCATAGGATTTGACTGTAAACTGTGTTTTGTTGCTCGCGGTATGTGGTTAGAGAGGCTTTGACCCGTTCCTATTTGAATTGGAAAATTGTCACATTTTTCTATTTTTATATATCGGCATAGATATAGGATCTATTTATTATTTATTTTGTGCCACAGTTAAAACCTAACTGATCGCCACCACCGAAACGAGATTATTATATTTAAACAAAAGTCTTAGATGAAACCGTCATGGCGCATTGCTGCAAACTTATAACTGTACGACAACGTGGCGGTTGTGGGTTCGATTTTCATTTGGGAGAATGAAAATTGTCTTTTTGTTGCTCTGGTAGCGAGGCGCAGCGCGACTTATTCGGGGAACGGATCAATATTCACTTCACACAAACTATACAATGCATTGCAAAGTGATAAGTAACAGTATAAAAGATATAACTAAATATAACAACATACCAGAAATACCTTATTTAAGTAAATTGAAATTGATTGTAAGTATTTTATAAAATATGTAATTGAAAAATAAAAAAATGTCGATGGTATAACAGCTACTGTGTTCAGTCCAATTAAATATTTTTATACAATTAAAATTTGTTATCCACACACGTACACGGTAGCTGCGATAGTGCTATGGCTTTCAATCGACGGCCGAGTGTCACTTGAACGGGGATTAAAATCGATTCATCCGTCGAGCCGATGCAGTTATAAATGTATAGGAACGTTTATGAAAGTAAATGCCTTTTGTATTTCATTTTTTTGATATGGATGTTGAGTTAAAATTGTTATATAATATTAAATTAAGACTTCAGACGGTATAGCTGTGGGAACGATTTCCACTCGGAGGACGAAAGGCAAATCGCGGCGTTGAATTCCGCCACTCAACAAGCAATACGTCGAAAACTCTGGGAAAAGTGGGGAATGCAGTGTTAGTGAAATTCTTAATCCTCAAACTAAACTTTTACGTTTCTCTGCTAAAAAAAAGAATATAGCAGAATTTGAACCTACGGTTTTTGGATACCGTCTAACTATTAAAATAAAATGTACGTAAATATTTATTGTCTTTTATTTGTTTACTTAAAAAATATACATTAGTTATCTTACTTGCTAATTTAAAGTTTTTAAAATTCAAAGGGGTGAACAGAATTCGAATACTTGAAGAAGTTCTATGCTAAATTTGACATTAAAATAAACTTCAAGCTCTGTGTAGATGTTACTACACTTAGAAGGAATCTAGTTAGTATTAATTTTAAGGCAGACAACGCACCTATAGCTCATCTGGTGCTACATGGGGTCGTGGGCGGAGGCGCTATTATACTTGACTCCACTAAACCTCCACTCGTAGGTCCTTGATTAACCAGAGTGGCATTGCTCTTCCGTTGCTGCCTCGACGAAAACCAAAGTCCTTTACTGCTACTTGTAATAAAGAGTTGTTACTGAAAAAAAAAATAATATGGTAATAACTTCAATATTTGTATGAATTACGTCTCGTAGATAACAGGCCCTGGCTCTCTTATATTAGGAATAAGTTCTCGCTGTTTTTTGAAAGATGGCGTTGCGGCACTCTGTGCATGGAATTTCATACGGTAACGAATCACCAAAGTAGTACTATATGTAACCTCAAATTATAGTAGAATAGTGTTTACTACAGTGTCAACTACATATTTATTTTCCCTTTGTGAAAATGTGTACTTTTGTGCCAAATAAAGTGTTTTTGCGGGGAATTTTATTGCACTGCTTTATTCAGAAAAAATCTGCAGCAGAAGCACACAGAATTCTCGTTGAGACATATGGTGACAATGCTTTGTCGAATACAACGTGCAGAGACTGGTTTAGGCGCTTCAAAAGTAATGATTTTGACCTTGAAGACAAAGAGCGTTCTGGAGCACCGACAAAATTTGAAGACAAAGAATTGGAGGCATTGCTTGAAGAAGATC
>JAAIXJ010000057.1:667975-793759 GCA_013403705.1 Heliconius hermathena
GCAGGGTAGGCAGAGGGAACCTAGTGTTAAGACACTCCGTTCCCCACTTTCTGCCGAATTCTGGAGGCATTGCGTGTTGAGTGGCAGAACTCAACGCCGCGTTTAACCTCGACACCAGAGCGAAGAAATGGAAATATAAATTTAAGTAAATATTTCATCTCCTCCATCTGAGTGGGGATCGAACCCACAACCAGTCGGTTTTACAGTCACACCTCGTGCCGCTGCACCACGACTGGCCTCAACAATAAAACAAATAATCGAATTTAATTTGGTAGTACCTACTAATACTATAAAGATTATTTCCTGAATTTCATATTCTACAATTTATTGACTTGTTATTCACCTGCAACATAACATTGGTTCGTTATTCTATATAACATAGAATCCTTATGCATTTTAACATAAATATATTTAGTAGTTGATTGCACATAAGTAAGTTGACCTTCACCGCCTGGACTCGCGCCAGTACTGATAAATGATATCGATCTGTTTCCTTACAGGCAATTCATTTTGAACGCATTTATTTCGAGACTTCAAAAGAGCATACAGTGTTGATGGTTATGTATGACCTGACTGTATGGGAATTTAATTGATAAAATGCTAATAATATTTTGTTTTCAAGAGATTAAAATTTAAAAAAAGGTGGCTTTACCATGTAAATGATGCACATTTTGTCCATTTCGAGAATGACATTCTAGGTGGATGGTGGTAAACGGAAGTATAATCGTAATATAACTGAAATTTTTAAATATTTAAAGAATATAAACATTATGCAAAAAAATGAATTAAGAAGCATTCAGCCAGTGATGAGCTGATGCTATAATTAGATGTCTACAGCTTCGCCTGTTTAAAAAATAAATAATTTTTTATAGATAATAACAATAAAATAGAATAAAATAAAATACAATAAAATAAAATCCAATACAAAAATATATTTAAACTTATTATTTTATTATAGAAAAATTATACAAAATCTTTACATACATTTTAAGTTTACGTGCTATTCTGATGTATTAGTTATATTATTGTAAAGTTTTTTCAAAATCCGTTTACTAGTATTATACTTGTGTTAAACCGGAAAAACATCCATCTTCACAAAGTTTCACATTTATAATATAAATGGGATACTGTAGATATGAGTCCTACTCGCTATTTGTATTGTAATAGACTTGTATGCTTGCTTGCTTTTAAAATTAATTGTATTTTTATATATGCTACAATTTTTTTTTTACTGTGACATAGATGCTAACGGTTGTTTAAAACGCGTGTAGTGGTTTTATGGTTAAATAAATTTAAAATTTTGATATATGTAGGTATATGATGTCGTTACTATTTTTATTTATATTACATATTTAATGCCCGTTTTACGTCCAAATTCTTTTAGCGGGAGTGTATTAAAATAGAGTGCCAAATACACAGTGTGTTTCTTATTGTGTATCATAGATTTGATGCAACAATGTTGTAACTGAAGTTTTTTTTTGAAAGAAAGCCTAATTAAATTGACATATTTAACTTTTTTAAACTACAATTGCGTCATTGTTGCACCAAATGAACGATACATAAAGCCCTAAAATTATAATCTTTTCCGTATTTTTACAGTATTTAAGTAAAATATTTCATATTTAATACATTTATTTTACGTTTATCGTTAAAGTTTATCGTGTTATATGAAAACAAACAATTTAATAAACATAATAATGACCACGATGATTTATTTTAAAAGAATAAAATTTTAAGAATTTAAGTATTTTTTTAATAAATTATCTACTGTTCATCCAAGCAATATTTGGTACGTGCAAACTAAAACATGCTGTATATTATTGTGTACACGTAAACAGGATATGTTCGGAACATAGTCACGTTGTTGTGTATCTGGCGTATATTATTTTTAGTTCCATATGGAGACTAGTTTTACGATTAGCAATGGCGCTGGTGGTACCTTTAGCGAAGTCATTGATGTACCTATAATAAAATATTGCACGAATAAGATCTGATTGCTTGGAGCGACGCCAGCCATGTGGTGTTAGATATCCGCCTTTGTACCGGTACCAGTTGCTGAATGCTAGCGAATCTTGTCAGATTTTGGTTATACCTTCACGCTGTTTCCCGTTTATAGCAGAGTAGGTAGAAAGATCCTTAGTGTTAAGGCACTCCGTTTCCTACTTGCCTTAAGATAAGAAGCTACTGCAGCTAATTCTAAAGATAAGAAGCTACTGCACTTAGAAAATAAAAAATTGGCATGTAGCTCTAACATTAGAGAGTGCTCAAAATTGTTACGAAAAAGGCAAAACATGAGTTTTTCCATATTATGTCCTTTAATCCAAGCAAGCCAACTTGGGAACGGCGACTAGTCTATCTATAAGCTTAAGTAGGTACTAGTATTTCGGGGGTCGCCTCGTACACAACAGTATTATTCGAACCGTCTTGTCGTAAACGTAACAAGCAGTATAAAGTTTTACTTCTTGTACGTTTTTACAGTTTACATCCCTTAGACTTTGACGTTGCTTGTTGCCGAAGCAAGTTGCTATGAACTTTTCATTTTATGAATAATTTGTATGTGTGTATTTCGTATACGAAGCGGTGTGTTTGTAAACATGACAGGTTTTGTGTTCGATTTCCACTCGAGTTAATGAAATATTAAAAGGAGGGAAAGGAGGCAGCGGAGTGACTTAACACTAGGCTCACCGCTTGTCTACCCTGCTACATGTAAGATACAGCGTCAAGCTGAAAGAATTTACATTAAATTATCTCTAGTATATTATTTAAAACCAACACTTGAAAATATGCAATGTTAATTGTACTAAATTTAATCGCTAGGACCGCAGTTGTGTGAATTATCTTTTGTTATTATTTTGTGAAAACGTCCGAGAATGTTCTATATCACAATATAAAGAAGTAAAAATAACAAAAACATATATAATAATATAAACATTTAACCATTCAGTATATCAAATGCTGAATTACAACCCGCACTTCTACAATTCCACCCCATTCATCGGAAATCTGTGCTATAAATATATTTTTTTACTGTCATTCTCATCTTTATGTTCGTTCGTGTCATAAAATTGTCTTGAAATTTATGAGCGTTTAATGGTTCTTCTATAAGTGGATCAGAGTCTAGTTAGTGAATTTATGTTACTTGCTTGTTCGGAATATTGATGGTGCTATTTTATACTTTTCTTTATATTTTTTGTGATTGGTTTGATTTTTTTATAATTAATTACTCTCTTGATTTATGCCGTCGTGACCGTCGCCGTCGGGAGGACGTCGTAGTGCAGCGGCGGTATTACCACTTAACACGTAATGTCTCGAAAGTTAGGTTCAAAGTGGAGAACGAAATGTCTTAACACTAGGTTTCTTATACCTAAAGGACTAACAATGAAAAAATATTGTAAAAATAAAAAAGAACTTCTGTTGCATGCTGTACTATTCGCGTTTTTCATTTGATCAGGAGACCAAAGCCGCAGATAAAGGCTAGTGATATAAAACAAAGCTTTCAGAAAAGGTTACGTTTTCCTAATATTTGCATTATAAGTTGACGAAACGTGTCGTCTGAATAAATAAACTGCTATTTTTTTTGCTTTTTGTCACGACGTAATTGATTGTTGAAAATTTAGAATATTTTGTGATTTTGTGATAAATAACTAGATTTTCATTATCTCGTAAGTAAAATTCTGATTCCAATGAAATTCTATTTTCTCCAGTTTGCAACATTCGCGCCTCAGTATACAACAATGGTTTTAGACAATCACGCCTTGCTGGCTTCTCCTTACCTTTTGTATGGGGATAATAGTTTATTGGGTACTATTTGTTCGTAGGCGATAACGATGTTAAGTTAGTGGGACGTTTCTTGAATGCCTGTTTTATTGATTTTCTATAAATAGGTGTTTAGTATTGTTCGCTTACTATAGAATTGTCTGACCGTTTTCAGTATTTCTATATGATATAAAAGAATATATTGTATTTTTTATTTGTTCATGTTTCTCGAATTTATGTCATAAATTGCGATAATGTGTTTAGCAACTATGTAGTACAAAAAGCTTTGTAAAGGAGAAAAAAGAAAAAAATAGTGACTCAATATATTCTCTTTTTCTACTCTAAGAAAATAATTTATAACATCTAGACATTTAGAACCGCGTCTACGTCGTAGGTAAAAGTTTTCTTGATCGGCTTGCACATAAAATATTCCAAGTGCTACGCCGCCTATCAGTGCTACGAGAACGTAACATTAGGCCGATATACATACATAGGTACTTCGGACGTTGGCATGGAGGTCTAGTAATATTAATTGAAAACAGATATTTATACATTTTTCATGTATGTATGTACTCGATAATAAATTATCGTATAAATGATTTACTTTAAAAATTTTCAATTTACTTCTACGTATACATATTACTTTTAACTATTTTGAGGCCAAGCATCCATTTGTAAACGCGACGGTTGTGGATTCGATTTCCACTCGAGAGTTTGGCAACAGGACAAAGCGCGACGTTAGGTTTCGCCAATCAAAAGACAAATTCTCCATAATTAGGTGAAAATGAGGAACGAGGTAAATTTAGCCCAGGACTTGTAGTATGCAGAATTTAATAGATTAGAAATAATTATTTAGTTATTTCTTATTATTTTCAACTAAATTACAAAAGTTGTTATTGTCAATTATAATCTTAAAAGAGTTATATTTTCGGCTTATTAGGTACATACAAAATGTTATCTGACCTAGATTTTATAACAAAAAAGTCGCTTACGCGTGTACTCTCTTCACGCTTAATTTGACGTAATTAACGAGCCTCTTTCAAGACCTAAATGTCATCAGTAACTCTTGAGTCCTCTCGAGGGTTTGTCTTATCTAATGGAAATTTACCTGTCGCTTAAAATGTAATTGGGCATTGCTTATAATGATAACTAATATTTATACAGAATGTGTAATTTTATGATTTTTTTATAAACAGTTTTTAAAATAATAATACATTATGATAACGATTGAAAATATAACAATGGTAACAATATATATGTTTTTTTTTATTTTAAACAATTTTAAAGTGTTATTCCACACCTACAAAAGAAATTATTACAACTTATTTATGTTGTTAGCATCTTTGTAGGGACATTTTTACAAATTTTCGCTACCCAAAAGAGAATGTTTTACAATTTCAAAGTGTTATTCCACACTTGAAAGGAAAGAAAAATACTTTTTAGAAAACGTGTGAAAATTTTAAAGTAGCGGCTTCAAATCCCTCATACAACCCGCTAACAACATAAATAAGTTGTAACAAGCGTATAAAAATTTCGACGTAGCTCGAAAGCCCGCTACGTTTATTCCAATCATCAGAATTTGGAGCGGAGATTCTAATCAAATATAGATACTTTAAATTTTGTAAACATAATTCTTATATTATCTTGTAATACTATGTAGGTACTAATTGTTAATAGCACTCCAAAATATTATAAAATTAAAGAAAAATACCTGTTTTCCTTCAGACAAGAAATCCCTGGTCAGTTCTAACAATAACCTATCTGTATGAGTGACGGCGGCACGCTAGCTAAAAATCAAAGGGATCTAACGATATACACTAACTGTTCACTATATTGAAAAATATACTCTATGGTTTATGTATAATAAAGGCTATAATAGAATATTGTGACACTTACAGGTGGTATAGTTTATAAATATAATAGTTCGTACAATTTTAGATCTTCCCTATCTATGTTAAAGGCTATAATGCCATGAACTGAATGTTTAGTAGTTGTAGCGCTAAATCAAAAGGAAGAAAACATAGGAAAGCAATTAAACTATGTTTTTGCATGTTTTTTTATTGCGATAGAACAAGGTTCACAAGGTACACTTTATTGATGTATCGCAGTACCTACATATATTGATAAATATACAATCAATATATATAGGGAATAATATTCTTTCATGTCGTCGTTGTCATGCAGATACCGTACTGTTTATCGCTCCGTTCTCCCTGGCTACCCAGGGATAAATAAATGGTGAAACTAAAATAAAATATTATTCTTTCTTACGTTTTATTGATCAAAAACTCGTTCCATTAATAGTAAAGAGATTCAACCCAAACATTATTAGTTTTGAGTAAATGACCAATAAACACCGGTATATAACAAAACAATATATAATTTGTCTACTAATATATGGGAAGTCAAAATTAGTAACATATTTGTTTGTGTACGTTACATTGTATTCGTCACTAAAAGGGTGCGGACCAAGTGTCTTTAGTGCCACAGTATTATAATTAAAAAAAATATNCCATTAATAGTAAAGAGATTCAACCCAAACATTATTAGTTTTGGGTAAATGACCAATAAACACCGGTATATAATAAAACAATATATAATTTGTCTACTAATATATGGTAAGTCAAAATCAGTAACATATTTGTTACATTTGATTTATTTTTGAAATTATATTTTTTTATTTATACGTTACATTTTATTCGTCACTAAAAGGGTGCGGACCAAGTGTCTTTAGTGCCACAGTATTATAATTAAAAAAATGTTAGTGACTCTTCACTACAAATATAAACGCTTACAACTTACAACCCATTTCTTTGGGGTTTCAAGTCCATTTAGCCCTTTGAAACTTACAGTTGCGTACGTATACAACAATGCATTATTGATTTTGTCATTAGTTGTTTACAGTGAGTACTTACTATGATTGATGAATAAATTCTGCAACGTCATTAGATGATAAAAAAAATGTTTTACGTATTCAAAATGTAACTTTTTACCTTTATATATTAAATAGAGAATATAGTATATATAAGAAGTTTTGGGATATAAATCGGAGAAAGAAGTGTTTTGACACCTGGATCTCCCTGATTTCTCTGTTATAGTAAAAAGGCATGTATGTAGATATAAAAAACACACGGCACTTACTTTATATCGATAAAGAATATTGGCCCCAACACACCAACATTGCAACCAATATGGGCTTAAACAAACAGTAACATCATACATTGTATTAGCGACTTTATTTTGCTATAATTAAGGTATATTTTGTCCAAATTATAAGTTAATCTACGAAATCCCACGTGATTGATATTTGCATAACCCTAACGTCACGTAATCACGTCTAACTGACAGATACGAGTAATTTAGTAGAGTATAGTGTTTGCTTCCCCTACCGTTATGTTAGTGATTTTGGCGTTGTTTTAAAGGCGCAGTGCACAACAAGGCACAGCGTCTGACAATAAACGAGGCGGTTGCGGGTTCGATTCCCACTCGGAAGAGTGAATTATTTTTATTACCTCGCTCTGGTAACAAGACAAAGTGCGCGTTATGCTTATACCAAGATAGACAAAGAGAATGTAGCCTTAAGAAATTTCGTACTTCGATTTTACCTAAATTTATAGCACTGCTGGTAGCGGGGTGGCGATTAAATATCGTACCTACAACGATCGAACACTCGATTCATTTCAAATAATTAGCTAAAGAAATCTTAAATTATGCTTTTATCAGATATTTTTTATACATTTAATTAATGAATCGTTAAACGTATCCCAATTTTCTTGTCAGTATACAAATTAATATAGATACTTTATTCATATTATCTTTTACACTATACTTTTTGGTAATTAACATGATTTAGTATTATAAAGCGAACCAAAGAAACTGGAAGATTATAATTTTACAACTTACTTACAAAATACTTTGAATTTACCATATTTCTCAAAAACATATTGGAATTACTGTAAATTATCAACAAAACAGCATGAAACTTACATCCTAAATATCGAACATATTCAAAAACAAACACCAACAAAAAGTATAAAGTGTACATACAAGTGTGAAGTATAAAAGTGTACCTACAAGTGTAAAGTGTAGGTAAGTGAAGTGACAATGGCGGTATGAGCGGTGAGGAGAGCTGCGGCGTGCGCCGGCGTCGCAGTATCAAGAGACTGTTGAGGAGTCTCACAGCTGATAAATTGCAAACAGGTGGTTATTATAATGTTTGTCTTAGTCTGGAATCGAAACTGTAATCTGTGTTTGATTATGTAACGTTTGAGGATTTTTGTAATTGAACATTAACCGCTTAGTCGTGTATATTTTGGTGCGTACATTTTTTCAAACTGATTTATTTGAAAATCAATATTATTTCGAAATGTTGCTTCGTTTTTTGTATTCTAATTCATATATTAATTTGATAATTGAATATATTCAATTAGTAGTTGTTTAAGCTGTTGTTATATGTCTTTATAGTCTTACCAAATGTACAATGTATGGTATATTCTTAATTTTTTTTATATATGAAATTTTGAATGCAGTCTAAGTAATTATTTTATTATAAAACTAGATTTTAAAAGACTTTAAGGTCAGCTATTATCTTTCGATGACCACGTTCATTCTACGGTTCCTTCTAGCTTATATCGGGACGTCTTTAGGTCTATTATAATATATATATAGTTAATAAATATATAGTTTAGCCATATTTTCCCCTACATTCCAATAGTATTAGTTATAAATCAATCTTTAATAGCTAATATAAAGCTGGAGTAAGAGATAATACTACGCAACACAAACACGCCGCTCTCAGGAACGCTGATTTTAATGAATTTGGCAACAATACGGGAGGCGTCTTGTTTATTGCCGCGTTAACTAAATAGACGCTTTCGATTTATAGCCACTGCTTGTTTGATCTAGTGCATGCATTTCTAACGTGCCATACGTTTTGGTATAGGTGGTAGAATTAATTGTTTACAAGTATTTATTATTGAGAGCGAGATACATAGTCTGACTGACAAAGCGTGGCGTTGAGTTCCGCCACTTAATATGCAATGTTGAAATTCCGCCTACCTAGTATTAGTATTATATTGACAGCCTATTCTTCATTTGCTGCTTATTTTAGATGTATGTCTTGTTAGAACAAAGAAAATAAAGTTCATTTAAATATAACAATTACTCTGCCACTCAACGACTTCTTAACGCTAAGTTCCCTCTACCTACACTGCTACATATCAGGCATATAGCCTGAAGCTGAAAAAAATATTGCACTCATATCACATAGTAAATTATCGCGATGGTCGCAGATTCATTTATATATAGATTATCAAATGAAATATTTTCATAGTGTTATACCACACTTAGGAAGGAAAATGCGTTTTTTAGATAATATAAAAATGTGCACGGAGCGGAGTTTGAATACGCACCTCTTGGTAATCGTCCGCTACGTTAAAGTTTTTGTACGTTTCTGAAAAAATATCCAAATAAAGTAATTATAATTTAGTAGAAAACAGAGTGATATATTCCTATATTCTCCTTTATTTTAAAATATGTTGTATTATAGGAGGCATTTATTGCACACAAAGGTATGTGTTGTATAAGCTATATTATAATGTTAGCTAGTTATGCTACTTGAATTGCACCTGTTCTCCAATGGTCGAATTAGAATCTTTTGCATTGAACATCCGCGTGTGAAAAAGCCACTATTTGTTGGTCTTTAATTAAAGTTATTTTTAAAATATTATTATACATTTGTTATATGTAAATATATGTCACGGCAAGTTGCAACTGTGCAACGTAATCTTAAAAAAATAGCTTGGCAAAAAAATACTTAAAACATCACCAAATGTATAAATATCCTAAATCTCTATAACACATTTAGTTTAGTTTTTAGTTAGGGAGATCTCGGTTGACCTTCGAAAACACAGTATCAAAGATACTGGAGGAAGGTCACGTAAAAAGCATGAGGACCTCATGTATGAAGAGGTTGATGACAGTGGACAGCGAGAGAGGTATGTAGAGACCGTAGTGTTTGGCGCTCCGTTCTCTCTGACTACCCCGCTAGGGATAAAGCGTGAAGCTAGTTATAGTTATAGTCTATAACAAATAAATTAAAAGGTCGTGATTACTTCAAATTAGTACTTATCTTCACTTGAAGCGAGTTACAATTTCCAATAAAATGTACAAGTACCTTTTGTAACCGACCCCAACAGAAAAGTCAGTATTAATTTTAGTAACACAAAATATAATATATATATCTATTAAATCTTTGTCTATATTTTCAATACTTTTAAGATTAACTCTTGACCTTTTTAACGAAGTGCGGAGTTGCAATGTCTCGAAAATACGATGGAAAGTGAGTGAGTATCTTATCAAGATCCTAGCAGGATGGGCACTCTGCTATGCGGGAAAAAGCGTGAAGCTGCTTTTGTTAACTTCTCATATTCACAGCCTGTTGCGAGCTAGGGCGGGCTTGACCATGCGGGTTTCTGTATACAAAAAAAAATATTACTAACTTATCTCCACTTATACATATCAGGTTAAAAATTATTCAAGAAACACGTTTAGACGTAAATAGATAACGTATACCGGCAATTTGTTAACTTCCGCTTTGTGTGGCACAATTCAACATCGTGGGCGGCGCCCTGCGTAGGCGCCCTCTCGTATCGAGGGTGAACTGGAAGGTTGTTTTAGGTCTAGTGCTGTCTAACAGCTGAGCGGTTAAAGGTCAATCACTGATTTTAATTAAGGGCGGTTTTATTATTAGCTCGTGAAATATATTACGATATATATTTTTCTTTGATTCTTCATTTAACTTATGATACTTATAACTTCTTCGTTTTGGCAAGAAAAAGCCCGGCGTTGAGTGCCGCTGGTTACCACTCAATCTCTGCAGTTTAGGAGGATTGCAAAGTGTTTTCACGTTTTTTTTCTTCCCTACCCTAAAATGTGTGTAAAACATAAAAAGCGAAAGATTTTTTTTAATATTATGTTTATAATAGTCTCCCTATTATAAACATAATATTAAAAAAAAAATCTTAAAAATCTGTTTTACGTAAATTATATTCGAATCAGTTATAATCACTTGCCATTATCAGTTATAAACATCGTAAATATTTGAGAATATGTTAACCATATTATAAATTTATCAGGAATACCACTGTCCAATCGTAATTGAACGCCCACGTTCTTTGTATAGCTAAGTGACAGGATTTTGGCTGAGATTCGCCATTTCCTACGCCTAGTTCGCATTATACTAGTGCTTTAGTCGATTAGTGAGTAATTTAGTATAATAACTAAATGTGTCTTAACGCCAAAAATGTTGTGGAGAAGCTTTGTATGTAATTAAGTAGAGTCTTTTCATTTTATTGTATTTTTTGGACCTTTGCGTCCGTGGTCACTGGTTCACCAAGTAATCAGTACGAACCTGTCGAAATTGTCGAATGGATTAGTTGACACAAATTTCCACATATACTTCTTCTAAAATATCCATAATTAAGGTTGATACTAATTTAATTGATTGCATAGTAGGTATTAGAACAGTGTCCGAACATTTTTTGAGCAGTAGCTTTTAAGTATAAAAGCTACTGTTCAAAAAATAGCTACTAAACTACTCTCTCATTGGCGACTCTATTCTATATAGTTACTTCGCTGGGGATAAAACGTGAAGACAAAAAAATCTGGTACTTAAGAAAACGTTGCTTAACTCAACCGATTTGATCTGTAATGATCGTAACACTTTCAAATCTAATTAACGTGTTACTTTTAAAAGCCTAGATTGCACGTACATTTGTATAAGGAAATAGGTGTAAACGTAAACACCCGTTCGTTATTCTTTCTTTTACGTAGAAACACCGTTATATATGGAGTGCGAGCGACGGACTACAGTACGTTGCTTTATATGCAGATGTGGATTTTGAGTTTTTAAAAATTTCAATAAATAACAATTTTTATTATTTTATTACGTTTATTTCTATTTTACAAAATTGTAGGATAATAAAGAAGGAAGTAGGCAAGTCATTCTACTAACTTGATCCGACCAATTTTGGTTTTAACCCTACGTTATCTGGGGCCGAAGCAGTGGCCCGGTCATGACTTAATATGAACAAACAATCTGTTTAGGGTTATTTTATATAATAATCTGTTAGGTAGACACCTACTTAGTTTAGACTTATATCAATAATTTCGCTCGACGCAATACCACTTTGATGGTATTATGGTGATCCATCTTGTAAGAAAAAAAATGCGAATAAAAAGTAGATCCCATCAGTTTATGACCTAAGTTAAAATTAAAATTATTTCATACAAATTGAATAATTATAATGTATTAATACTTATTTAGAAAACGTATAAAAATTTGAACGCAGCGGGACTCGAACCCGCGCCTCCTGGAAACCGACCAGGTTCGGCGGGTTCGAGTCCCGCTGCGTTCAAATTTTTATACGTTTTCTAAGTATTTTTCTTTCCTAAGTGTGGAATAACACTTTAAAAATGTTTAAAAAATTATAATGTATTATCATTTTTCTAAATTTTCTTAATATCTATTAACTATTATACAATAATTCGGCCCTGTACAACAGGAAGAATGTGTATCGCGATACTGCTGCTAATGCATTCATGTGTAAATATTTTAATTGAAAGTAATACTATACGTACTGATGTTTATTTAAACAAATAATTGGTGAGGATATTGCGTATTTTGTTAATAGTGATAAGTAATATTTTTTTCCGCATATCTGTCGCCTTTTACAGTTAGAAAGAGCGGAAAAGTAGTGACTTTTCTCCACTTTTTATAGATTTGATTGATATTGATGAATATGATATATTTAACAAGAGTAGCCTAAACTTGTTTTGTTTGATTAGACAAGGAAATGTATATTTGAATAATCATCTTCCAGGGGGATTATTACCCACAATACTAAATTGGTAGTAATCAAATTTAATATATAATAACTTGTTGAGTTTAGGTCAGTATTTGAGTATAGTCAGCAACGGTTTGAAAATATATTTTTTATTGAAATATATTTTTTGTCTGTCTCCATTGCACCTTTTACGAACGGATAATATTTTCGTAAATGTATTTGAAGAATTTATTTCAGTAATTTAAAAAAATATATGAGATGTGAACTTTTAAATAACTCGGTTTATAGTAACGTCGAAGAAAAATAAATTAAATAATAATTACAAAGTTCACAAACATAATCTTTTCATATCCCATACCAAGCCGAAAATCAAAACTACATAACTTTACAGACAGAACAGCAGTAACAATTGACATTCGTCATTTATCCACCTCAATGGAAACATGAAGATTGAAAATCAACGCGAATTCAATAGATTTCCTCGTTAATTGTGTTGAAAGTCGTTCTCTGTCCAGTGGAGCGACGCCTTAATTAAAGCTTTTGTCAGCTTGGCCTCGCGTGGACGATTGACGTAATATATATGTACCTACAGTCTTATATTGATGATATTGATGCTGTCTTTTAAGCTATTCTGCATATCGCAGGATGGGAATCGAACGACCGCTGCGCAACTTCAGCTTTTAAGTATTTTTTATATATGTAAATTAAATATTTTTTATTTTTTAAAAGCTGTAGGACACTAAATGATGCTGAATGTTGAAAAAATAAGAATAGTCGTTAGATCTTTGTCATACTTAATTAATTACATAGTTTAGGTATACCTACTAGTATTAAAGAATTAATTCTAAAGCTCGACATAAATCACAGCAAAGATATGTAGACATACATGTACTTAATGGTTATACTGCCAAATTACTTTGACAAATAGGAAATAAATCTATCGTCTACCAGTACCAGTTCAATTTGACAGATATATTCCAATTTCATATTGCAATTTCAGAAATCTAGATCATAAAGCGTATCTCACGGGATTTCTCCATGAAAGATCGCAGTCCCAAACCCAATCTGTCATCTCTAAGCTAACAGAAGCTAATGTCCTGGCTATACCAACCTGTTTTACTATAATATATCCAAGTCTGTCTATCTAGACTTTAAATCCTAGTCTATTATGTTGTAGTCTTTTGTTTTATCGTCTATTGTCCTTGTGATTCAACTGTTCAGTTGTGTTTGAATAGTGCTGTGATTAACAGGTAGTCTCTTAAGATAACAGATTCAATGTTTTAAGCTTTTTTCCAGCATTTCATAAAAAACGTTTTATTTTATATTGGTTTTGATAGAATTGCTATTTAATTGTTGATAGATTGAGTGCTTTGTTTATATTGAAAAAAAAAATTAAGTAATATGTGAATAGTGAAGTCTGTAATGTTATTTTTGGTGACAAGTATGAACGCTCGTTATCGGTTTCGGTGTACAGTTTATTTAGGTATGTTTATTAATTGATTTTTTACAATATCGACGGGGTTTTTCATAAGTATACTTTATTTTAACTAAAGCAATTAATGTAGCTTTGTGGAAATATGAAAAGTATCTTTAAAAAGGATTCTTTATAATTCAAATTCAAATAATATTATTTTAAATAATATTTGAGGCCAGACTCAGGGGTACAAAATGTGACTGTAAATACGACTGGTTGTGTGTTCGATCCCCACTCGAGGAAATGAAATATTTATTTACATTTATATTTCCATTTCTTCGCTCTGGCGTCCAGGCAAAGCGCAGCATTGAGTTCCGCCACTCAACACGTTAAAGTGTCATAACACTAGGTTCCCTACACTCCGATGGGGATACAGCGTTAAGCTGATTTTTTTTAAATAATAAATGCTTATAGCGACAAGGCCGCCTGCTGAACTTTTATTTACTCTGTGTATTTGAGCCTCTTTTATCTTTTATGTAGTATATTATTAAATATTCTTTTTTCTTATAAAACATTTAATTTGTTTATTAAGATGGGTCTTAAAATGTGCTGCGACTACGTAATTGTATTTAATTAAGTTTGAGGTGATGAATGAATATTTAATGAATTGATATATATTAATATTGAAGTATATATTTGTGATTGTTTAGGCTTAGATTCGTACTATGTTTATCTTATATTTACAAATGTTAATATTTCTTTTTTCTTTCTTTCAGGTAAGCGCCTTCATTTTGTGCCTTTATATATCATACTAAGTCACAATAAGGTAAGTTTTAATTATACATCAAAATGATTATTAATAGGAATCTCCTATTTACTTTTAAATCTGTTGTTAAACGACTAATATTTTTTTCTAAAATTAAGTAGATGCTATGGACATCTACGATTATATACAGAAACTAAAGCGATATTAGAAGTTGTGAATTAAGTAATGCAACTATTCGACGCTAGATGGCGCTGTTTGCTCCTATTAAAATAAAGTACTCCCAGCTGGCGCTATTCGTACAACTTTAAAGTTGACTTATCTTTTCTACGGATCATGTATATTGCTTACGGTTAAAGGAGAGTGAATTTAAACTCACTCCGGACGACATGCCAATTTATTCTGCTCTTGAAAAGGGATAAAATAAATACGTAAAAAAAATGTAAATAATAAATTTACGCATGGATGTTTTGTCTGCATCGAGGCCTCAAATCTAGCCACAATGAATATTTTAAACGTTCTTTCATAT
The DNA here is from genome assembly GCA_013403705.1 of Heliconius hermathena. Lineage (NCBI taxonomy): Eukaryota > Metazoa > Arthropoda > Insecta > Lepidoptera > Nymphalidae > Heliconius > Heliconius hermathena. Next base: position 683,284 of record JAAIXJ010000057.1, read on the forward strand.
ATTATTCTAATATAAATTAAACATAAGAATCAAACCTAGAGCCTCATTATTAGCTAGCACATAAACTAATCACGCCAGAAGGTAAAGCGAACATAAATAATATACATAATGAACGACATACTGTTTCTAATTTCCATACATAATGATTATTTCAGTACACCTGCGCAATGCGAATGAGTTGTGACGCGGGAAAGTGGTGACCTTTGTTAGTATGATTAGATACCTAGACTACTGGACCTAGACTAACACTTTTACTTAGTAGTAGGCTAGGGCAGTTAATCTTTTTTATAGTTTTTGTACTGTGTTACCTCTGTAAAATATGTATTACATACTAATATGCTTGTTGAAAAATCACTTTTGCATTTTTTTTTCGCTAAAATATTTTTTTATTAATATTATTTCTATTTTATATCTTTGGTTTTTTGAATGCAAGACAAACCGTCTATTCACCACTTAGTGTTTTTGTAATTTCTTTATTAAAAATATTTGGCTATTTAGAATGTTATTTATTTTAAGTTAAATTAAAAACAAATAGGGGTTGTTTTAAAAAATCTTTAAAACTTTGAACGGTCAAAGTCTGTGAAAATTATAAAATATTAAGATTCTGTACCTTAAAAATTAAAAACGGAACTGTTATCTTTTAGGTATTCTGTTATACTGTTAGGGATCCTCCCTTTGTTGTCCGTCTGCCAAGACTATTTATCTCTAGATTCCGTTTCTAGTTGATTAATATCAAACATTAAAATCTATAGTCCATTTGAAGCACAGAAAAAAATAATTTTCGCAACAAAGCAATTAAAAGATACGAGCATTTATTCGCCGCCGCCGATTTTGCTGCATTTTGTACGAAATCCGCCGCGTAATTACTTATAGGATACTTTCCACTCTCCTACAGTTATTAAAATATCAGATTACCAAAGCGTTAAGACAGTTTTGTGAAATATAGAGTTGAAATTAATAATATTGTGCAATCTATAAGTTCTACTATCTTTGCACAAAGAGCAGCTGTTAATTAGTATACCTACATTATCGTAGCGTTCACACTTGCAGTACTAATTATTGCGCTAGAAAGTATTTGTTTTAATGTTGTGGAAGAAAACAATGTAGATATGTACTTAGGTACATCAAAGATAAAGATTGATTTTAAATTAATTTCTCTATAGGCAAGAATGCAACTGAATAAAAATGAGAGTAAATATTTTTTCACGCTGTATCCCTTGTATAGCAGGATGGCAGCAGGGACAGAAAGAATCATTTTCGAGATTCATTGACAATGTCTTTTTACCATAACTAGGAAATTAAAATATTATTATTGTCTTCATTCCCTCTCGTGGGAATCGAACCTACAGTCGTCGCTTACAGTCATACGCTATTACCACTTCACCAAGTCGTCACCCCACACAATATAAATACTTTATGACACGTATTTAATTACTTTTAAATACACTACATATGAACCCGTCAAACAAAGCGCGGCGTTGAGTTCCACCACTCTACACGCAATGCCTCCAGAACTCGGCGAAAAGTGTGGAACGTGTCTTAACACTAGGTTCTGTCTGCCTATACTGTTGTGTGCGGGATACAGCGTGAAGCTGATTTAATTTAATTTATATAAACCAATGCGACTGTCAAAGAAATATAAGTCAACCAGGGGCAATAACGAGATGTCGGTCGACTTATAAATAAAGTATCGCCAAACGAGTTCACTGTACCCGTATAGCACTAAATTACCAACTCACCTTGTTAGGCCGTGTTCCATTGTTAAAATAAAACGAAAAAAAATAAGAAAATTACTATTAAAATATTTTTAATTTAATTGGGTTTTTACATGCGCTTTTGCATGATCATTTAATATAATATATTATTATCATTCAAATAGAGCGGTAGCGTATAAGTAAGCGCAACGGTCGAGGGTTCGTACCGTATTCGGGGGAATGATAATTTTTATTTTCATTTCCCTGCTCTGATAGACGGAGCGGCGTTGAATTTCGCTACTCTACACGCAATGTCTCTAAATAATTGTATCAAAGGAAGGAACGGTGTGACTTAACAGTAGGCCTCTGCCTACACTCCTATTCCCTCATAGATCGTACTTACTGTCTGTCATACAACAAGCCAACTTCAGCTTTGTTATTGAGTCGACTAGTAACTCAATAGTTTTAAAGACGAAAAATATATTAACGTATCGATATACAGGCATCACGGCAGATACCGCGCAGATGCCAATCCTGCCATCTGTCGAGGTTTAGTCAATTTTATCTTTATACGTTCGCACCTGTTTCCTACTGCATACTGTTTTTGGAAAATATACGGCTCGTTAATTGGCACGTTTATGTCGCGTTTTGTATATCGAGGAATGTCGTTTCGTATGTTTTCTTCTTTGCTCGGTAATTATAGGTGAAATTTATTTATATTTGTGTTGGAAAAAAAAGACATTTAAGAGAGGGCTTGTGTTAAATTTATATAATTATAGAAATAATTGAAATCCTACATGAGAGTTGAATTTTAAGTAAGTTTTAAAAACAAAAGTGTATAAAAAAACATACACACAATAGGAAAATTTAAATATTTTTTCAAAAATATTTTATTTGTAGCAGTTAACGTTCAAAATATATTTAAATCTTCTTTTGTATTAAGTCAGTGTTCAATGCAGTATGCAGTTGTGCACCTGCCGCGGTCACGTGACGAGATTTGACTTTGTGATAGCTTTCAGCTGTTCCCAGTTTTTATGGTATACGTGTGCCTTTAGGCTTTTTTTAAATTATATTTTCTTACTGATGTTTATTTTGGTGAAGTTAATATTTGATTTTATTTAACACTTAAATATGTGACACGGAGTCAGTTAATATGAAATTTTGCGGCTTTTTACTATTCGCATATTTATTTAAATTTATACATTGTGATTGAAATGAAACGATATTACTTCAATGTATTTCAAAATCTTTTACAAGTCACGTATAATGTCATAATTTTTCGAGTTATTTACAACCTAAGCTTTTAAATTTACCTAAATTTATGTATGTTTGAAACGATGCGCAAGCATGCAATTATTGTAGTTGTAAAATCTTCCGTACTCTTTGTTCTCTATTTTCGTACGCAGTAGGAAACCGCGATATGTTAAATATATCATTTTTTTGTCTAAATTCATTCATGGAAATATCAAAGCAATTTGTTTGTTATTACGAAATCAGTTACGAGTTGCGTTTGTTGGCGAGCCGCCAGTTGGTTATCGCGAATTGTTCTCAGTTTGATTGATGTTTTTTTCTTATTATATTATTATTTTATTATTTTTATTTGCTGTATATCTCTTTTAGATTAGGTACATATGTTAAACAAGTTTCTGAGATAAAGGCTCTTGACAGACATAAAAGTGATCTTATAAGGGTACCTTTTTTTCTTTCAAGATACAGAACCCTAAAAATTTATCTGTCGTATTTTAGCTATAACGAACATAGACTCACGATATGATCACGATATTGTGTTTTTCCAGCTTCACACTTTATCCCACATATAGGCAGAGTGACCTTAGTGTGAAGATACTTCGTCCTCCGCTTTATGTCCAAACTCGTACAAGCTTACTTCAGAGCTTTTTTTAAAATCATTTTAACTAAAGTTTAAGTAAAAGATTAAGACAATTAATAAATGATTAATTTCCGCCATTTATTTTTACTTTTCTCATAAAATTCGCACACGGCCTCGTAAAGCTCAAGCACTCGCTGATAGCCGTATCAAGACGGCTTTGTTTAAAGTTTCTGTATTTAAATACTCATAAAACGTATCACGATTATAACCATATTTATACAAGCGTGTAAGTTTTTTGGGTGAACACTGTAATTGACGTCAGTGCATAACGTATTAAGTATTCTTGTAAAATTATGATTGTCACGATTTTTGAGGTCGTCGTGGTTCAGTGGAACAACGTCTGTCTTTAAGCGTGATTATCCCTACTCGGGGATGGATTATATTTAGATTTAATTTTCAATTCTTCTTTCTGGTAAACAAATCGCGGCGTTCGTTTAACAATCAATGTCTCGAAAATTAGATGGAAATGGCTAACAGATTGTCTCAACATTTAGTACCCTCTACCTAAACTGCTCAAGCTGCTTTGATATTTATCCCGACTAAGGTTTGATCTCAGTATAAGTATGTAAGTCTAACTGTACAATATACCTAATGATTACAGGTTCGGTTCCCATATATAAACATGTTTGTGTTTAAAAAGATTTTCCTATCCCTCATTTCCTTAGCTTAGTTCAACCAACAGAGAGTAAAGAAAAAACTTATTGGCATTCCGTGGATTCACCAAGCAGCGGCGGAGATTTGCGGCGTAAGCTTACTTGCTACACTTAGGCCGCAACTCTCCTGAACTACTAATATTTAATGGCCGTTAAAAAGGGCGGAATTAAAAAAAGCCATTACTAGGTTAGGGTGTAGAAGAAACGAGTGGATCAATTTCTACTTAAAATTATTTATTTTCGCACAGAATGATTCACCGTTTCAGGCACATTTTATAGTCGCGTGTGTTTTTTCCGGCAATCTTGAGCGATCCTGTTCGTAATTGATTTCAATCGCCAAACATTTAATACTCACTAAATATACGTCAGATAACAAATAAATCAGTTGTAAATAGTTGACCGGGTCGCGCCGCTGTCCGTTCGTTGCCGGTCCCGGCTTCGAATCCCGGTTACACCATGATTTATATAGCGTTGAATTATTTATGGAATGTGGGACATGAGAAACGTTGAACATTTTTCCTTCAATATTTGATATGTGATGTTTTTGCTTGGTTATGTTATTGTAGATGCTTGTTGGCGTCTGTAGCTTTTTTTGTGATAAGCTGGCATTGTAACGTTAAACTATGTTTGGTAACGGTGTTGAGTTCCGCCACTTACAATTTTACAACAACTTACAATTTTATCATTAGGTAGAGAACATATATTCAGATACACCGTGAAGAAAAAAAAAGTTAAAAAACATATGTTTAACGTTGCGGAAGTTGCTTTTATGACAGGTGTAATATTTTAATTGTATCAAGAATTTTGTGTTTTGTTTATATCAAGAATTTTATTTTTACTTATTTATGTAATTATTTGTAATGAAGGTTGAAATTTTATATAAATATGAATAAGGCTATTTATTTTGATACTATACAATACATAATCTTTCTTTTCATGATTTGAGTGCTTTGTAGTTAGTTATTTAGGAACTATTAAAAAACCACTTGATAGTCGACATATTTAACAAGAGTATATTAAATACGAATTCATCTGGATAGAATGTTTATTTTAAAACATAGTATGAAGCTGTTGACACAAGACGGTTGTGGTTTCGATTCCCAATCGTGGGAAAGAATTATTATCATTTCTTAGCTTGCGCATGGGGAATGCTATGCAAGAAAAAAAAAAGCTGCTTTTCCTTTCATTATTTTATTTTTTTATTTCATTTCATATTATTCATTACATTTCAAGTTCTACTAGTCTACCATTCAAACTATTTAAGATTAAATTGAGATCCACGTAAGAGGGGCCTCCCACGTGACTATCTATAACAAAACCACCGTAGCAGTAAGGCACGTGAAGACATTGGCACAAACAATGAAAATAAACATTACACCGACGCGACTGTCCCATAAACACCCAGATACACACACACACTACAATTAAATAGTGCTTAACATAGGAGAGGGAAACACTTGTTTGATAATTTTTCAGCTATGAGAGGTAGCTTTTTGATGATGACTAGATGTATTGACATGTTTTTTTCAGTTGCACGCCGTATTCTGTGTATAGTAGAATAGTTCATATTTTTCTATTATAATATCTTTCAAACTTGCTTATACAGAGCTCATCTGTAAACGTGACGATAGTGGGTTCGATTTCCAGTCTGGAGATTTAGTTATTTTTGTTTCCTCACTCTGGTAACATATAAATGCGTGGCTTTGAGTTCTTTCACTAAGCACCCAATGTTTAGAAAAAGGGGCGGAAAGTGAACCAAGTCTCTTAAAACGAGATTCCATCTGCCTTTCCTGCTCTATGTGATATACAATGTGAAGCTAAATAAAATTAATAAGTTTATATTATAAAAATGTTTTTCTAATATGCGATAAAAATGCTATAAAATTATTTTTAATTAAAATTGTTTGAATTTCATGCAGGTTATGTTATTGTATAAAGCGATAAAATCGTAACCCCTATATTGAAAAGAGCAACTGTCGAGTTCCTTGTCGGCTCTCCTCAGCGGTAGCGGTGAGCGGTAGCGTCATGTTCAGTCGACGATTCAAAACAGCTTGTAAAAGTCTATTTGAATAAATAATATTTTGAATTTGAATTTAACTTCATTGTAATTAATCGTCTTTGCGTTGTATTACTAAACTCACAAGGTTACCTACTTTGTGACCAATATTTACATTGGCTAATCTAAGGAAACATCTGAATATTCTAAATTTGTTTAACCTTTGGGCAATTTGAAATTAATTTGTTTAGCGCAGTTAATATGAAGATGAAACCTTGTACGCAACTGCTGTTTAATTTTGATGTATTAGTTTGTGATATATGTATTCTAGTGTACTTGTATGATAATTTATTATATTTCCTGTTTCTAGTGGTTTTAATGTTCTGATATGTGTTTACTATGTAAGATTTGTTTATATTATTATTAATTATAGCAGCTTCATTCCTTCACTTATATTAAATTTATACAAATTTATATAAAACTATTACGATTTTGTGTCAATTTAAGGATTACTTTTGAAGTACTCATTATTTTTTTGTCATAGATGTTGCTTGTTTCTCTACACAGAAGAAAGAAAAATATTTTTAGGAAACTTTTTAACTTACCGTGACTCGAACCCGCGCTTCTTGGAAGATGTTCAAGTGGATCTTAACTTATTAACTGCCGCAAACTTTGACCACATATGAGTCTAATTAGGAAGAAAAAAAATACTTTAATACATGTGCCACTGCGCCACCAACTTAATTACAATATACTTGTAATTATATTATAGTAGTTGAGGCCAGTCGTGGCGCAGCGGCACGAGGTGTGACTGCAAAACCGACTGGTTGTGGGTTCGATCCCCACTCGAGGAGATGAAATATTTACTTAAATTTATATTTCCATTTCTTCGCTCTGGTGTCGAGGTTAAGCGCGGCGTTGAGTTCTGCCACTCAACACGCAATACCTCCAGAATTCGGCAGAAAGTGGGGAACGGAGTGTCTTAACACAAGGTTCCCTCTGCCTACCCTGCTGTGTGCGGGATACAGCGTGAAGCTGATTTAATTTTTAATTTTATATTATAGTCATAATATTTATGTTATTCGCTACAAATTCACTTACGTCTACAATGTTAATGACATTCCCTTATATTGCTCTATATTACTTAAGGGAAGCAATTATCTATTCTTATTTAGAAAAACTTGATGAAAAAGGTTTTATTATTACGTCAATAAGTTGTAAATATTAGGAGTTGTGACGTTTTTTGTTGTTTGCGAATAAAAATTGTATATCTAAACTGCTAAGTTCGGGAGTAGAACCTTTCTTTAAAATACTATGCCAGTGCTTTAGCTAAATATGATATACGGCAGAATTTATATGTATTGCGTTTTGATGAACTTATTCATGGTTCTTTATTTTCTTTAATTTCTTAAACGATCTAACACTTTTAATCCACTTGTATACTACCTATATAATACTAGCTACTACTATAGATTGAAACGCCAAATCAAACTCATATAACAAATGAATTTTTTGGTACGTCCTTTGGCTATATTTAAAATATAATATTATATTATATGGTTATTAAAATTTGAAATGATATTAATATAAATTATCGAAAAGAGTCCATGACATCATTTTGTTGTTTTCCTCATACCGTCATTGTCCGTCCCAGTATTGTTCTCTTATTGTTTTGTTAGACTAGTCTGTTTATATGACTAATTGGCTCGCATTGTTGGTTGGTTCAGGACCTGGAATTATTGATTATATGTGCTGTGATATTGTATTTAGATAGATAGGTTTTATTTAATAACAAATATTAGTATATAATATTTGGGCTTATAGAATTATTCAGAAAAATATCTAACTAAAAATAATTAACGAGATTCTACACTACGATGAATAGATATTTCGTTTGCTCTATATAACAAATACATATGTAGTTATAAAATCTATCAACTTTAAACCAAATATAAAACAAAATTTTATATTTGGTTAGAAGTTGACAGATTTTATAAGATTTTCCATAGGAATTTAAGTTGATAAATAAAATTTAACAATAAATCATGTTCTTCAAAAAATGTGTCTTGAGTGTAGGTCGAACTTGCAATCAAAATATTAATTGATTTTGATTAAACTTAAAGTACTAGGCTAACAGGACTTTTTTGTGTTGTCTTTTTCTTTTTCTTAATCCTGCATCGTGTTTTTTGTATGTAAGAAGTATTAATTCACTATAATATATTTTTCTCTTTGAATAAGGTTCCCTCAAAATTTAAATCATTTAATGTTATTACTGTATCTACTTCTATACTAATACGAAAAAATTGAAAATTTTGAAGTTTTGACAGAACGCGTCAATCACAGAAACTTCTGACTCAAATGAAAAAAAATATATATATTTTGGATAGTCTTACCGAGTAGGGCTATGGACTATATAACACGATTATATTTTGAATTTGACAAACGAACAAAATCGTAGGTTCGACATCAAAAGCTAGTCTAATATAAACTCATACTTCTAAATTACGACATACCAGGTAGTACCGATTATAAAGAAATGTTATCGATTTAATAATTAGCCTACATTTACGCAACACAAGACGCATAAGAACAAAAACATTACATACTAGTACCTCCATATGACGGTGACGGTGTCTTGCAAGTCGCTGCGCTAAGATTGCGAACGCACTGTAATGCTATTATATCAACGTAAAAGGTGCGTTTCTAATTGGCTTAGATGTTCTTCCTCACTCGCTGACCTTTGTGTCTGTTATATGTTATATTTTGCTTTGTTTTGCTATAAGTAGTTATTTTTTAACTTACCGCTCCATCTTTAAGGGTGTAGTCAGTGAGAACGTAGCGCCAAATCCTACGGTATTTGCATATCTCTTTCACCTCGTCAACTGTCACTAATACGTGACCATTCCAGTATCATTGATACAGTGTTCTCGAAGGTCAACCAAGATCTCCCCTTGCCTCTCTTACCACTCGCATACTTTTGTATATATTCTTCTAGTGGATATGAATGGAATGTCAGTGGTAAATTGTTGGTTAACTTACCAAGAGCACTTATTAAATTTATAATAAATAATTCAAAATTAAATTATTATATGTATTTTGAATTACGCTTGTTTTTTTGTGAGTTTTTAGATAAACTCGGATTTTCAACGATTTTTTTAATTTCTATAGAAACTAACATCATCTGATTTGATAATACCTTATCATAGAATCTTAACATTTAATATAAATTAAACGCAACTATCAGTTGTTACTAAGTGTCTCGACATTGCAATTGGCTTCCAATTGGACAGAAACGTCCTCAATAGCTCATTAGAGAGATAGCAGATAGCTGATGCCTTGGCATGAATTAATCTGGGCACGACACCAGTGAAATAAATATCTTTATAGGATAATTTGTTGAAATTTTGATGGTTTTGGGTTCAAATGCAGGTTCAATTTGATAAATAAAAAGGGATGCGAAATGGAGAATAAAATAGTGTTAGGCTAACTTAAGTTAATCAGAGTGAGAAGTAATTTTGTGAGAATATAATGTTTTAGTAGAATTTAATCACGTGGTCAATTGGAAACAGCTAGAGTTGTGTATGATGTAACGACCGAAGGTAGGTTACATCAAAACAAACCAACGTGATGTAGTGTAGCCTTCTTCGATAAATGGTATATCCAACACAAAAATACCTTAACTGTTCAAACCAGTAGTTCTTAAGACTACCGCATTTAACGAAACAAACTCTTCAACTTTATAATTTTACTATAGATTATCGCAAAGAATATACAACAAATATAAACGAATTGCACCTGTACCTTTTAGGTGTGATCATACAAAAGCTACCCATTAGATGACAATTATAACATTTACAAGTCTTAAAATTATTTAATATATAATGTAAACGTCAGCATCTCGAATATAAGCAATTGTCGCGAACAGGAGTTGACTCTGTGACCTCTATGGCAGCGGCCGTGGCACCGAATCCTCGTAAATCTCAAGGGTTTTCTATAATAAATTTTAGTATCATGTCTAACATTTTATTAAGCTGTAAAATAATTTGTCTCTACATGTTAAATTGTATGTATTTTTGGGAGTCGTTTTAAAATTTAATTTCAACTTATGAAATCAGTTATTGTGTTATATAATATTAAAATTAAACAAGACAAACCGCGGCGTTGATTTCCTCCAACGTTTAGATTCCCTCTATGTGCCCAGCCATTTGCGAAATACCTAAAATATGTAATTTAAAATGATTATATGAATAAATAGAACGTCAAAAAAATATTTCGTATCCATAGTTTAATAAATATTCTAGGTAATGTACAATAAGTAAGGCTGAAGTAGAGGCCAGTCGTGGCGCAGGGGCGCCGAGTGTGATTATTAACGCGACAATTAGGTTCCCACTCTAAGAATATATATTTAATATATAAATATTTATAAATAAATATTTAATATTTTCATTTCTTCGCTCTGGTGTCTAGGCAAAGTTTGGCGGTGAGTTTTGCTACTCAACACTCTATGAACTCATTCTGCGGAAAGTAGGGAACGGAAGAGTCTTAATGGCATGGGAGTCTCTTTACGCTGGGTTCCCATTCCCCCTCTGCCAACACTTCTATGTGCGAGATACTGGGTGAAACTACAAAAACGCGTAACGTACAACATGTAGAACTGCACTTCGAGGTTAACAATAAAGTCCACTAATGTAGTGTAAATATTTCTTTTTTTATTATGGTGTCGCGCCATACATCTAGGTACTCTCTTTTATGCTTTCCCACGTATTATCCATTGAGACAATGGTAGCAAAACGCATTCCTCTACTTTCTTTATAGTGGAAAACTTTATATTGCATATGAAAGTTATTAGAGGCCGTCTTGGCCCATCGCCATAGCGTCTGACGGAGAAAATATGTATTATATATATTTTTTGCGTTTTTGAAAATGCGGCGTTGAGTTCCGCTACTCCACACGCAATGTCGATGTGATGTGTGGAGAATGGCATGTATTAGACTTTCTTTGTCTACACTAATGTAAATACATATAAGGAATACAGCGTGAAGTTAAAAAAAGTTATAATGATTTCTCTTTAAAACCGAATCGATATTCATATACAAGTCCATTTCATAATTACTAACAATTTATTTAGCGAAAGTTTAAAATATTCAATAATTATAACATACGAGCTGGTTATGAAATTTTTTCTCATTGAATAAGTATTATATATAAGTATTATATATTATATACTTAATAAATATTAAGTTAAGATGATTACGTGCGCTGTAGCACGTGGCCCTTTTACACCACCTTCTATGAGTACCTGGCGGTGATCTGTAAATTAACTTACACGTTTTAACTTTGTGTTATTTAATATGGATTTGTGTTTTCTGGTTATAGTAACTACTGTTGGTTGGTTTTGGAAAGCGAAATTTAAGTTGTAATATCGAAGAGATGAAACTATTAAGACTACGCTCCGTTTTGTAAGATTTGATTTTCTTAATTTACTAACAAAAATTTTAATCTATGTTTAATATATAATTATAAAACTTTAAATAAATTATTTGCAGGAACAAATTGATTTAAGTAAATGTAAATAAATTAATATTTTATAAGTAGTGTTTCTTTCTATTAAGTAAAATAATACATTTCATTTATCACTATTTAGAGTTTCTCAAGTATAACTTATGCTCATATTGTTAGTACAATTTTTGTGGATGCAACTGTTGCCTTACTTGGAGATCTGTATTACTGCGTACAGTATCAACTTCAAAAGAAAATTCTGATGTAGGGATACATCCCTACATCAGAATTTTCTTTTGAAGTGATGTGATACATGTGATGTGTACAGTTTAAACTATATTTTAAACTGTACACATCAGAATATTCTTTTGTTATATACGTTTAAACTTATTACTAATTTAAAGTTATTAGTAATACTTAATTAAAGTAAATAATGACTCTATATTGAATATCGTTTACACAAATACTTATTTAGAAAACGTATAAAAAATTGAACGTAGCGGACCTCCTGGAAAGCGACCAGGCGTTCTGACCACTAAGCCATACGTTCTCATCAAGCTACGTCGAAATTTTTATACGCTTGTTACAACTTATTTATGTTGTTTAGCATCTTATCGTTTACACAATCTGAACACTAGCTAAAGAGAACATAAAAAATCTGTTACCTATACTTCGTGACTCGCGTAAAAGCTTTTTTAGGCCTTCATAATTATAAACAATTACGTAGGTGTCCATACAATATCTCAGCGTTGCTCATAGCTTCTCCAAGTTAGTCGGATTCCCTGTATAACGATGACGTCAATAGAACCACCACCACGATACAGATTTAGAAGTGTTTACTCTTATTTTCCTCAATAATATTCGAAATATTTCTTTAACCAAGTCTATATTTTATAGCTGAGAAACTCTCTTAATTGAATGTAGGTCGTTTTTAAACGACGAAAAAATATTATTTTGATATTGTCTTCTTGTTTTAAAAGTCTAGTGGAATATGAATTTATGTCTTTTGGGTAAACCTTTTAATGAAATTATGTTAAGTTAGCAATTATTTTCAGTTTGATTACATGAAAATTTTGCTTGTTTAAAATTATTGCGTTAATTTATTAAAAATAAATATATAGGTATGTAATAGTTGGCCGTGACAAAATAAGTACCCACGAAGAAGGTAAAATATTACGGCTAGAACAGTCATATTTATTTATTTACTTTATTTTATATTATTTTTTTAGTTTTTATTGAATTTGAAATTAACTGTGTCTACGTTCCGTACGTCCTAAGCTGCTACCTTCAAAGTTTATACAAAACACATAAAAACGCAAACATGACGACGTTACAAAATTGTTTCACATATAAAAAATATTACATAATTTCAAATTTCATAGAACAATTTAATTTTTAATTTACTCCTGCTGTCAGTCTTTCTAAGTTTCTCGTCGTCTTTTGTTTTGTAAACATCGCGTGGAAAATCCCTCAAATCTGAACGGATATTTACTAAATAATTTGTGACTTACGATTATGAATGGTGATTGATTAAGCGAAGAGACGAGTATATTATATTTATATGTTATAATTTTCACTTCCTGTTATTAAGATTTCGACCCGCATTTGACCCCATTGCTTGCAGTCATTTACTTATATTTTAATGGTGAAGAGTTTGTTTGATTGAACGAGCTAATCTCAGGAACTACTGGTTGGAAATGAAAAAATATTTTTGTTGTACAGTCTATATTTCTAGGAAGGCGATTATAGATTGTTTTACATCATATAAATCGTTTCTATGTAACCCACTGTACCTGCGGTCAGAGTTGTTTCAGGCACTTAAAATGTATTATGTGTCATACATAACTCTTACTTCGTCTCATCCAATATTAGGCTACAGCAGTAATCGGTAGCTTTAATATTGAAGTGTTTTTATTTATTATTATTATAATATACGCTTTATGTTAATGTTTGAATAAAGCTTGATTTTCGGTTACGCTCCCTAATTTGCAACGTGTCATTAATGAATGAAGAGTAGAAAATATATTTACTACATTAATAGTCTCTTTCACCCCTCTCCCCTCTCTCTTCTTTATGTAAAACGCGAAAATTCTAATTAAAAAATATTTCTAATTAATCATATCATATATCAATTATAAGCATAATCATAAAATAAGATATTATTTTAAAAATACATTTAAAAATACAAATTTAGTATGATCTACTTCTGAATAAACGGAAAATACCTTTTTCTACAATACACGAAAGTGTTTATTTACTTCGCCGCGTTCTGCTAACTCGCTGTCAAACGCCGCAGGAAGCTGTCGGCGGAGGCGCTAACAAGTTCAAGTACTTATGGATAGAGGTGACGCGATTTTCTAACCTTGCTAGATGGTTTTTAGTCAAATTTGTATTATTTTGTATATATACTAATGCTATCGTGGCACAGTGCTTTAGTCATATATACTCCGTTGTTGTGGGTTCGATTACAATAGTAATCCTCTGAATACAGAGGAATGTATTTAAATGATTTTCAATTCCACGCTTAGTCAGGACACAATGTGGGACGGACGAAAGTTGAGAGCGGAGTGTCTTAATACTAGGTTCTCGGCTCTATAGATAGTGTTCACAGTAAAAGTAAAAAACAACCTCATAATCTGTATACATACTCCTACCTACTGATACGAGGGCTTTTCGAGGACCGACCGATCTTGATATAATTTACTTATTATCTGTATTAATATTATAAAGCTGAACGGAGTGTTTTAACTCAATATTGTCATATGTGGGATACAGCGTAAAGCTTTAAAAAACATTCTGTTCAAATCCATTTTTTTAGTCTTTGTTATATTTAAATTAAATCATTTGTATTTGAAATTCATAAAGTTTTATTTATATATCTAACTTCACTAACTGGAACTCTGTGTTTAAAATTTTATTCTCGGTATTGTGCTGTTCAAGGAAATTCTGTGTAATTTTTTAGAATTGAAGTCTATTTGATTATCCAATATTGAGTTTTTTGCCAATGATCGAGGAAACGTTGATATAAAATTCACTAAAAGTGTACGATAACGGGGTTTTAAGATTTCTTCTTAAACTTCCTGAATGGTCTTTTAGCATTTTGTATGAATGTTGGTCGACTCTTTTATGAAACTGCAACTTTTGTGTCTTATAGGTGAGGTAAATACAATAAATGCTAACTGAATTTAATTGCTTTGGTTAAAGTGAAATTAATTTAATAATGTTATATATCGATATTTTTTTTATTTTTAATTATAATTTTATATTGCGTTCTCTCTAAATATTAGATATTTAAATGTTTTTTAGAAAAGTTACATATTTTGAGGACTTTATGGCGCAGAGGCACAAGAATGTGACTATAATGCGACGGTGAGCGGTTCGATCCCCACTCGGGGGAATTAATTATTATTTTTCAATAATTATATTACCTAGCTCTGCCACCAAGGTCCGGCGTTGAGTTCCGCCACTCAATATACGATAAGATTTTACATTTTTATAAGATTTTACATATATTGTCTTATGGATATCTAAAATTATTTATTAGTTATATATTTAATATCTAATCTGAAAAATTGTAAATATCTGCTCTGAATGAAAATTAATTATAATATACAACCTACGACATAATGCTAAGTGTAAGTAATTTCTGTATAATTAATTAATAATATGTTATATTAGTTCAAAGATATAAATATAAATGCTCCGTACGGACGTTACTCAAAATATGATGTGTGTTTATGTTAGAAAGCGAAGAACGTAGTGATTTTTCTTTATTTTCTCTACAGTAAACGAAAAGTGTGAGAATGATGCTTCAAGGAATACCATTGTTTCTATTTTTAACAAGGTATTTATTAAATATACTAACCAGAATCGTATTAATATTAACTGGTATATTGTTCTTCGGTCATGGAATTTGGCCGTACGTACTTTTCGCCATATGTTGACCCTGACAATAAACTTTCCTGTTCAGAAACTAAAAGCTCAAACAAACTACTTTTACAGTTGAATTTGAACTTAAAACACCACTATTTTATAGTTGAAAGTTATTTATTAGAAAACTGTTATTTATAGCTTTTTAATAATTATCATGGCACAAGCCTACATATCTACTTCTCGTTCTAATGTTTCTCATGTTTTATATCTGTCTCACTCTAACAAACCATTCAATTTTAAGTGCACAGGTGCAGTGTTGTCGTTTCACTCACACTTGTTTATATCTCATCGTCATTCGGTCAGTCTTACACAGTCATTGCTATTGGACGGACGTGTAAACGTCTAATGATTTAAATATTAATAAAAGTTAATAGTGATTTAATAGGCTTTATTTAATGAGTGAGTGGTCAACTGTGGAATAGTGATGTGTCAGTGACAGTGATGTGATGTTTTTGGCAGTTTTGTATACGGATGTTCTTTTGTTCCCCGGAAACCGATTGTTCACGGAATTCAGTACGGTTCGTACGTTTAAGGCTTGCCTTAAGATGTCCTTTGTCGCCCTGGTTTACACGATTATTTTTGATAATTTACTTTTAAAATTTACCATTTTATAAGCAATACTTGGAATTCTTATTTACTATAATATTTATAATAATTTACATTATTAATTTAGCTAAAGATTTATATTATGATATAATCTAACGTCGTCCGCACCTCTCAAATCAAATAAAACATTTATAATTTAATTAAAGCAAAATCATCAAGGTCATTAGATAAAATCGTATAGATGATTTCTTTTATTTTGTTACGTCGTATGCAAAAAACAACGATATCTCGTCGGGCAACTCGACCCGACTACCTGATGTATTAGTATTTAGACATAACACTCATTTACATTTTACACTTTATTTACATGATTATACAATTGCGTTTACCCTCCTTGGTGGTTGAAGAGGAGTTACGCAGATCTATATGCTCTGTATAGCTTATGATATATGATGTATGTATGTGTGTATGACAGTCTATATTGATGATGATGTCATTCTTATTTAAATAAAAAATAAATAAATCAATAGATCAGCTTCACTTCTTCATATACATCAAACAATGCTAGGACAGACAGAATAGTTGTTGTTTGTATAGATTACAACTATATATATAAAATTATATTTATATACAGTTTTAATCTTTATAAAATAAATGTATCTATCAGTAATGAAAGAAATAACCCCCTCATTTTACACTTGTTTTTATTGAATTTATTTGATCAAATTATATGTGAGACCTGTGACAGTCGTGTCACAGGTCAGGTAAGGGGCACAAGTGTGCAACTATAAACGTGACAGGTTGTGGGTTCGATTCCCACTCGAGGAAATTAATTATTTAATATTTTCATTTTCTTCCCTTTGGTACTAACAAAGTGCGGCTTTAAGTTCCGACACTCAACACGCAATATCTGCAGAACTTGGCGGAAACGGAAATGTCTTAATGGGAACGGAGTGTCATAACACTAGGTTCCCAGATTCCCTCTGTCTACCCTGCAACTATAATAAAATACTAATTTAACGCTAACTAATATCTCTGCGTGATGATATCAGTATTCCTAACTTGATCTAGATCGAGACCTAGATGTTATCTGATTGATCTACTTGATCTAATCATATTTGGACAGGTTAAAGACTTATACCGTTCGATTTGTATTGTTCGCAAAACCTAGAGACATAACGTACAATTTAACCACTGGTCTCACAAAAAGTTTTCTCTTAATAAAATATAATATACTATAATATTGGTCACGAGATGAGATGACTGTGGGCTATTCCAGTGTCCGACAATGAATGTACCGAGAAACGATTACGAAGAATCATTAATACGACTGAACGATGTACATAATATAATTTTGGTATTTTAGGTCTATAACAGTTATGAGTAAACAATAAATCGGTTTGAATGAAAAAAAAGATTCTGTTCGTATCGAATTAAAATCTGTTTTAATTTCTTCCGGTTTATTTTGCATATTATTAGATTTATTCTTTCAACATATATCGACATATAGTAAGTTAAATTAATAAGTATTCCATAACGTAAATAAGGTTCTCAGTAGCCTCTACGCTTGTATACTTGTAATATAAGACAAGGATTCAAAAGGACTGTTCAAATGTAATATAATTATCGTAAAAAAAAAACGTAACTGTTTCTTCAGTCAAACATACGACTAATTAATAAACAGCAATTTTTCCTTTCTGCGCTATGACAAATAATTTCGATAAAAAATATTTATTTTTTTGACTTTCCCATGTAGATAGTAGACTTCAGTTGCTTTGATATTCAGTTTATTATATATCTATGAAGTTACAGCCAAATTAATTATGTATAAACTACATTAATCTAATTGATTCATGTAAAATAATGATAATTAGGTCTCTTAGACTTTGAGTGTATCGAAATAAACGTGGGGCTGCCGTTTCACAGCGGCTCAGCTTCCGACTGTCAACGCGACTGTTGTGGGTTCGAATGAATTAATAAAATTTTCTTTTTTTTCTCGCTCTGGTAATATGACTAAAGCTCGACGTGTAGTGCTACTCCCTGAACGGAGTGTGGTTTAGTACAAAGTTCCCTCTGCCTTCTCCGCTGTATGCGTGATCAGCGACGTGAGCTCAAAAAAAAAGGTTATTTGATAGGCATTAAGGTGATTCTGTATTCAGCTCTAGTGCTATGTAAAATTTTACAGATAACACGATGGTTTTTTGTTATGATAGGAATTTTAAATTTAGTTTTTACTACACTCTTATGTGGTTCAACTCAACGGTCTAAATGTGAACGTAAAATTTTGAAAATCCTTTTGATGTGATGCCATTCGTTGTCAGATTTTATACTGTTTGTGTGAATTTTAATGTTTTTGGCGTACGACTTCCTTGTTGCTGTGACCTTCGAAGTTGCGAATTTTATCTATATTTTGTCTTGGATTACAAAATTAAAGTAAATTTTAATATAAATCGTCTGTTTTAATGATATCGCAGTGTATCTGGAATATACTATAGTTTACATCTAATAGTTATTGTCTCAAATATCACTTAGAGAATGCTTACTATCCTTACCTAATATAAAACAAAGTTGACTTCTATTGATGTATCTTTTTTCGTTGTACACATATGCAACAAACAGAGAGAAATTTACAATAAATATTACATTTGTGTACTTCAAGCGGGCAAATCCGCGAACAGAACACTATTTCTATTCACTGTCTCTACAATAAATAAAACAGAGAAATGTCTCACTAAATTCTCTATAATAACCAAATCTACGAAGCTGCTATAAGTAATTTATATTGGTAATACGTTTAAAGAATAACAATGGCTTTAGATATGCCAGTTTATTGGACAACGTGACGTTAGGCCTGCGTCGTGATCTCATTGTCTTGTGTACATTAACGTTGCCGAATGTTTAATTCTCTTCGCGTAGTTTTAACACTTTTAACTGCCCGCTTCTTACAACTGATATTTTTGTACAGCTCTAATGTGAAAAGAATTTTGTTTTTCTGTCTGTTTGTTCTACGTTTATTGCCCATGTGGTCGTTTGATTTTGTTGCAGTGGTTGGGATTTTGTGGCCCACTTTTTGGTGTTTTAGATTTTCGTGTAGGTGTTTGTATGATTCAATGGTTTTTTTATATTGATATAAAAAAATCGGTTTTACGGTTTTTGTTTATTTTTTTATCAAAATAGACGGTTAGAAGGAACTAAATGTTAAAACAATGCGTTTCCCATTTTCCGCCCAAAGTGTGTTGAGTGAAACTCAACACTGTATTTTGTCTACTAGAGTAGGGAATATATTATAAATAGATATTTTATTTTGATTTAATTATCACATGTTTGCTTATTGTTGCATAATCACAAATTATTTGGTAAAAGTAATATAATTTTTCCACTTTTCGTTTCCGTTGCTGTTTTGAGCTTATATGTGTTTAGTGGTAGAAACTATATGCACTTTGCCAGGGTCGCCATGCCCTGTATTCGGATGGTACTGTGGGAATCATCGGACTAGAAATCCGGTACTACCCACTAAAACCCAGCGGAAACCTCTACTCTAAAATAGAGACACAGGATCGCTCGCGCATGCCACGACGACGCCTTGGTGGAGGGCCCGCATTTTACGCTACTACGAGCCACCATTACTTTCAGGGTGCGTACTGCCTTCTCCTACCCCCTGGTTTCCGACGGCGCAGCGGTTCTGCATTCGCGCTGTACTCGCGTACCCGCTTCTCGGCCTCCTTCCAGGCGCTATGTTTCAAGCAAACCCGTAAAGCCTATGTGTCAAGTAGCGGTAATCACGAAATAATGCATAGGATAATGCTATTTTTAGGTATATTAATTTTGTTTAAATATTTAACGTGCTTATTTGACGCTTCGGATGAAAACATTTTTACTTTTCCTTGAGAATTTCACACGAGTTTTATGCCCTCTCCGGCAGTCCAATGTAAATGCAATCAAAATATTTGGAAGTGAAAAATGATCTTAAATCCAAATATTTTGAAAACTATCCCATCCCGTATGTTTGGATTATTACATAATGTATCGATTGGCACTCATTCTTAATAAATCAATGTATTGTAAACAGTGTTTTTATATCGTGAAAGTTCGAGCCAAAATGCTGGATAGCGTACAATCGAGTTTTTAAATCAATTTAATTGCGGTCTGATATTATTTATTGTTGAATCTTTTTATGCTTTTAATGTAATGAATTACTTTTGTAGTGCTTCGTGTTTATCTTTTTAGATTCTTTGCCAATTTGTATTTATTATAAATACTTAACATTTTTTTGCTATATTTTTGTACATATATACTTTACTTTTACAAAAACAGCTTCACGCCTTTTCCCGCATAGTACGATAGGTAGAGGGAATGCAGTGTTAAACACTCTGTTTCCTATTTTCCGACGAATTTTCGAGATACGAGTATTTCGTTTTGAGTGGCGGAACTCACTGAGTTCAACTCATGTGACAATAATTATAATCCTTTCACCGAGTGAGGATCCCACTACCCATTACAGTCACTCCTTTACACACATACACTACACCACGACGCTTTCAAAAGTTGTTTAAGAGCAATAAATAAAAAAGTGTTCTGTATTGATTGGCGGAACAAAAAGCTGCAATAATTATTACGCGATGATACTATTTCCATAAAAAAAACCTTTTTCCGTCACATTTACTATCAATTAGTTGTACTTATTACGTAAAAATTCTGTAGACAATTGACCAATAGTATACTAGTAAGGACCCGTAACGGTACATTATCACCTGATGCATTCTCTTCGGACAGCTTAAGTGACTAATCCGTCACTTCTTATCGCGGCAACTTTCCTTTTAATTGCTCTCGATCTAATACAACCCTTGTTTTTGGTTTGTTATGTATAATCTTTCTATTTTTGAAAGTGATAATAATATATATTTATGATTCGGCGCAACGGAGTGTCTGAACACTATGTTCCCACTGCTCACCATGCTATATGTGGGATTTATATTTAACTTACTTAATTGTATAAAAGAAAAACAATGTTTAAACCGGTTTTCGAACAAAATTACCATTTTAAACGTTTCCTTGTTTTGATCAACTAATTTTGATTTAGAATTAATTTAGATAAAATTTGTAATTGTAAAAAATATAACAATTGTATAAAATTAGTCTATTATGTCATAATGCTGATAACGACTACTGTGGAAGATCACGAGTTCGATTACCGCATGAACATGGTCAATGTTAAAGTGAAAACCACATTATATAATATAATAAATTATGCCTTACACTCACGCAAGTAATACAAGTTCTTTTATAGCTTCATACACACAGCAGGGAACATGGGAACCTAATGTTAAGATATTCCGTTCCCATTGTCGTACCCAGTGTCGTAACACTTCCGTTATTCTCCCTGAAATCTCGAGGCACTGCGTGTTGAGTTAATAAATAATATTTCAGTATTAATCTTTATATATAACCTGTATATAGCATTCTCCGATAAAAGGACTATCGGCCACAATAATATTTTTTCGATACGAATCCGTAGTTTCTCGGAGTAGCGCAATAGACGAGAATATTGTAATTTATAAATCCATACGAGTATAGTGTTAAATGCATAAGATATTAAAGCCACTCTTAAAGACGTCAATTAGCTTTTAATTAAGATTAAATCAGTAATCATCATAATGCAATGTGATACATTTAGTAGACGTTCAATATTACGGAATTTATATTATTTTATATATAGTTTTTTTGTATTGAAAATTTATTATTATTCTTCATAAGAACAGAATGCATATGTGTCTAAATGTGTGCGATGTGTCATCTGATGAGATCATGCGGGCGACGACGGCGGACGCGGCCAAGCTAATTCCATAACCCGCTATGGGACATACCTACTTCAAAGCAAACGGAAATGAATTTTGATTTTAATCTATTATAAAATAAGGATATTTATTATATTAGTAGTTATTTTAGTTGAAATGTTATCTAGATACGCTCATAAACTTTTTTTTATGCAACTTAACGCATTTTCTCGCATAATAGAGTAGGCAAAATTACCGTAGTATTAAGACATTCCGCAAGTCCGCTGGGATTCGAAACAGCTTGTGTTGTGATGTCCGACTGAACTCAACGCCGCCCTTAGTTTTGATAGGGCGAGCAAATGAAAGTAATTTAGATTACCTCGAAAATTGTTACGGCCTCAATTTTTTTTCTGTTATAAAAACAATCATTTTTACATAATGTATTATAATTAATACTCATTAGTAAAAATTATCAAGTGTCGACCTTCGTGTGGTACAGCGGACAGGCGGACAGGGACTGCCAACTGTAATGGAGGTCGCAGCTTCTCTGTCGTCTATGTCGTCTGACCCACAATGTCTTTAGTTTTCCGTGATTTTTTTAAATATTCATATGTAATTTTGTAGGTCGTCGTCATTTATTAGGGAATGTACGTGTAAAACGTAACAAATATGGGTTTGATTTCCAATCGATTTTCCTATTAAACTTAACAACTGTTTCCATATTTCACAATATCTCTAATTCAATTTGTATTTGAAGATTTTCATTTCTTCTCTCTGGTGTCGAGGCAAAGCGCGATATTGAGTTTCGCCACTCAACACGCAAAACCTCCAGAATTTGGCGGAAAGTGGGGAACGGAGTGTCTTAACACTAGGTTCCCTCTAGGATGATGATATTAATTATTGGTCAATTAATATATTAAAGTGTCGTCTTCATCCCACAATATTTAACCTTCGCTGTTCTAAACAGCTGCTCTGACTCATTATGTTACAAGAATTATAAATTGTTAACATTTGTAGAATATTCGTTTATATGTATAAGTTATTTATTTATTTAAATTTAAATACTTATATTGTTTCTTAACAATTTAATAATTAACTTGAAAATGTGTGTGAGAGTTTATAATTTCCTTTCTTTTTTGGATTTCTTTACTTTTATTTCTTTCTAGTAGTTATGTATTACATGATAAAAAATTGTTTATTTTTTTTTAAACATATTAAGTTTTATGTAATATAAATAAAATATTCCAACGGGTTGGTATCTTGGAAGTTAGTGAGTGTAGTCTTCCCCAGCCGTAGACTTAAACTAATTTGCTGTCTAGACGACGTATTGTCTAGGTACTAGAGTATCTCCTAGGTTGCTCCCTAAAGGTAGGCGTTTTGGCGTCTTAATTGAAACTATTTCTGTAATATACCTATGTAGGTAGTAATAAAATTCTGTACTGCGAGCGATATTATTTAGAAATAGGGGAAACATTATACTACTTTTTTGGAAAGCGTATTATATTCTTTTTTTAATTAGTTTCTTAGGGGGCGTGGGTTCAAATTACGCTACGTTAAAATTTTTATACGTTTTAGAAAAAGTTTTTTTTTTTCAATGTATGAAATAATACTTTAAAAATGTTAAAAAAGTACCTCATGTTTAGAATTTTTTGACATAACGAATTAAAAATTATGAAAATAAATACGTTTCAATAATCATAAATTCATTGCTATTCACTTACAATGTGTGTTAATTTGTGACAATGGGCGAATTTCTTAGAGAAATTTTATAATTCTGAACCGTTTTGATCGCGTCTCGTAATAATTAAACTAAACTGCCTAAACTGGCTCGTCTCAAAATATCTGTCGATTCACTCAACGGTGCTGTACAGTCGCTACGTGGGAGGCGAATTGTCTGGCCTGTACCTACGTACTATCAATATCCGTAATCAATTGTGTTTTCTAATGTTAGTTCGTTGTTTCTGAAAGATTTTTTTTAAATTTATTTAGACGTTAACATTATCTATTATGATAGATAATAGATCTTTCCGTCTAGTTATGGTCTTAAATTTAATTGTAATGTTAACTTTTACTAAGACTTTGCCCGCGTGGTTAAATAAAAATAACTAAGAGTTACGGCGTTGAGCTCCGCCACTTAATAAGCAATGCCTCCAGAATTCGGAATGTCTACATAATAGGTTCGCAGGTTCCTTTTGTCTACAGTGCTTTGTGCGGGATACAGCGTGAAGCTAAAAAAGTGATTATATATTTTATAGTTAGTTTATTTTACTCGTCAATATTTAACAAAATATTCCTATATATAATTGTTATTAATAAATTTCAAAGTCAAAGTTAATTTATCCTGTACGATAATACTTGTGTCCTTGTGCGATGTAAGAGCCTAAATGGTATTATTTACATTAAATTATATTATTGTAAATTGTATAATTCAATATACATATCATATATACAGGATTAGATTTTTTTATTTACCACTTTTTATCACATATCGTGATATCTATAAGGGATGATAGTGAAACAAATAGATTGGACGTTACGGAGCTTTGCAAGGTAGTGATAAGTTACTCAATTTTTAACTTCTCGTACACTGAGTAATTACATAGACGTCAGAACACTTTGTCTAACCACAAGTACCTCTATACCTATTATAAATATAAATATTCCCTCGCTAATGATCTTTATACGTCTGTATATATAATTTATATATGTAATAATATTATATGAACAATACTATGTTAGTTTCTTTGGTTTCCCATTAGGTGATATTGTGGTCGATTCATCATTGATCATTCGATTTACATCAGAACGTAATGTCCTTTAAATATGTATATATGTATTTATGAATGACGCAGGCATAATATAAAGCTTTTACTAAACATTATAACTTTTGAGTTCGTATCTCAATCGTGGGGTATTTGTTTAGATAAAGCAAAATCATATTTTGGCTAGTAATTTTGAATTTTGATTCTGTCGCCAGAAAAGTGGAGATTGACAATCATTTCTCTTTGTTTATCGTGTAAAGATTATTTGCAATTATTACACGTATTGGAGGAATTGCCTTAACAATAAGTTCCCTTTGAGTGAAAAATATGAAAATATATTATATTTTGTACTAAAACAACTATTTTAGTGCTTTTAGGGGAATACGTTATATTGTTTTACATACATAAAGTAATAGCCTACGAGTGTCGCACACGTGTTTCGCGAGCGGTAACCGTTGACCTCATTATTTCATGTTCCCCCACATGACGCGCCTCCGCTGAAAGCTTTTAACTTTAGACAATGAGATCGTTTTCTTATATTACGAATAGTGTATTATATATTTTTTTTCAATAAGCCTGTTGTGGTAAGAATAGATTCGAAAATATAAGTTTTTTTTTAGTACTTGTGGGTTTTTAACTTACTTCACTTGATTTTTCTTGGAACGAAAACTACAGCAGTGTATAAAACCATATATAAGGCCTGATTTTATATATATTAATCCAAGCAAATGCATAAATATGTTTTACTTAATAGGTAGTTAGTAGGTAGTAACCAGAAATTAGATTATTTTTTGTAATAATTAATTTCTTTTGAAAATTTCAATCCCTCGGCCCTCTTTCAGCTTTCGGAGACTGTGTGTGTAAATAATATAAAAAACATCAGCTTCACGCTGTATCACCAGCATATACACAGCAGGGTCGGCAAAGGGAACCTAGTTTTAAGACACTCCGTTCCCCACTTACAGCGGAATTTCGGAGGCATTGCGTGTTGAGAAGAGCGAGAAGAGCGAAGAAATGGAAATATAAACTTAAATAAATATTTTATTTGCTCGAGTAGGGATTGAACCTACAACCAGTCGCGTTTACAGTCACAGTTTGTGCCTGCGCCACGACTGGCCTCAATAATATTGAATTTAAATATATTTGTCCTTAAGATAAGAAATTATAGATTATCCTTTTTCCTTCCACATGATAAGTTAAATGCCAAACTATAGAAGGATAACAGGTAGTTAGAGATGTTGTAAATACTATTTTAAGTTCGATCATTGCTTTGCTTTGTTCAAAAAAATGCGTTACATATTATAATCACTTATACGGTATACCGATTGTAGTTTCGACTTCCACTCATTCCCATTTTCATTTCGTGGCTCTAATAATAAAAAAAGCGTAGTTTTGAGACCGCCACCCAACATGTAATGTCTCCAAAACTTCGTCGTGCGTGGGGAACGGAGTCTCTTAACATTTGATTCTATCTGTCTATTCTACTATATACGGGACACACTGTGCAATATTTGACTCATTGAAATATTTATCTACGAGTTGGTATAAAGTTAATACTGTCCTTATTATAGTCAGGAATAATTGATAAATTAACGTTTCGTGTAACATTTACTTAATTCACCTGCCTAAGGGAGGCAGGCCACCTGTTCCCAGCGGGAAACTATCAACTTCCTAAACAAAAACGCACTTTTATGTCCATATGCTATATGACGATATTACACGTCTGTCTGTCCGTCACTTTTTTCTTACTGTTCAAGTAATTTTTCCTATAATATAAAAGAACGTAAATATATTGCTTGTTGTTACACATGACAATGTGTATCCTACTGCATTTTATCTTAACTGGCGTTGGTGAATTCAACATTTAATACTTTTTTCTTGACGTCTTGCATTTTCCACCTCTGTTGATGTCTTACTTTGTCTAATATCAAGATAACTTAAAATTCTTAATATATCCACGAAAAGGCATTGGAACGTGTTAAATCAGATTATACTGACTACTGAGCTACCATAACTGCGAGTATAAAATATAGTAACTATATTATCTCTTTAATATAATCACGCATTCTGCTCGAAGGACCACTGTTGGTGGTGTATTAAATCTTTTCATCTGACAACATACAAACATACTGCCAATTTAAATACTATTAGAGGTCTATTTTGTTCGATTTAATTCTATTTTCTCTCGTCTGTTACACAATCGTATCCTGGTTCTTATTACTTAAGTCCTAAGGTGCAAATTAGACAAATGTTGTTATAATGTAAGCACGTTCTATTATTTCGAGTGCGTACAAGGCCGCGTGCTGGCCATGTGGTGTTTGTTAGTTCATTACACTTGATAGTTCTATTCGATTGAAGATGCGCAAATATTTTTGTATATTGAAATCGTTTATGTAATATATCTATAGCTGTTTTGTCTATACCATTTTAATCTTCTTCATCTGGGAAAATCTTCCTCTCTGGTTATTTTTCTTTATTCTCTTAGAAAAATTTTTGCCTTTATTTAAATTTCACTTAACAGTCTACTTAACGGAATCATTTAATCCCTAAGTGCGAAGTATTTTTTTGCTTTTGTTTTATTTTTCACATTATTTCTATATTTGAACAAATCACAAATAAAATAATTAGTTAGTTTTTTTACAACAAACATAGAACCATCTGTTTGTTTAAGTGTTAAATGTTACAGTTTGATGAAACAAATTAATATTATATTTATACGATTTAGTCTAAAATCTTTGTTTATTTATTGGAAATAAAGTGACTTATGTATATATAATGACTTATTATAAGGTATTTCTATCATTATTCATCTTTATGACATAATTATGAAATCATATTATACGTTACGATGTTATTACGTACTCTAAGTTTAAAATAGTTATTTGAGTATAGAAGACATATGTATGCTTGGATGCTTAAAGATTAATTCTATGTCTACATATCGATCAAAGATCAAATATCAATTTTTCAACCAATCACCCAAGTAAAGATTTAAATGATGATAAGTCAATTACAACATCTCCAGATAGCGTCTCGTATCGCTTGTGGTAATCTTCCAGTGCATACTTTTACGTAGTTATTTATAGTATATCGCTCACTCGCCACCATGTATCGATTGTCCCCTGCACAATTCACAGAAATAGCGTCTGAATCTGCATTTTGTCACGTTTCGGCGGGATGTTGATGTTCGACGTCGGCGTTTGTGCCCTCGCGATGTAGTTTTGATATTATGTTATATTTGATTTGGAAGCTATAACTCGATTGAAGGGTATATACTGTAGGTATATAAGAAGTATTCGGTTTAATTCCTCTCAAAGTAGTAACAGAAATAAATAAAATAAGCTGAGGTTAAAAATTAAACCTTCATAATAAGAAAATGTAAAAGTTATAAGTATTTTAACTATTGTCCCAGTTGTAATATAATAATACTTTATTTAGATAAAAAATATGTATATGATGGAAAATATTGACAGCTTATGTATTTTACGTTTTCCAATAGGTACTTCACAGACACTGTACAGGCAGTTTCAAATGATTTCACACTTGGAGTCCCGCCAGGTTCACCTGCATATGGAAATACTTAGTGCTGAAATATAAATGATCTAATAGGTTTACAATTGAAAGATTCCTTTATTAAAATTATATATTCTATACAAACACTTACACTTATATAGAATTAAAATTTACTGAGTGACTGACACACAACTATATAGTATAGAACTATGCGGCGTAGAACGCTGCAATTTGTTATATAGGTTTCTCGGGGACTGTGGGAGAACATTAATGAGAATAGAGATTGTAATTCCAACGGAGCCGGAAAAAAATTGTTATAGGTTACGTACTCAAAATTGCAGGCACCAACTACTTACTTATATAGTTACTCATTTAAATCTCAATAACATTATATGAAAAAACTAATATTTTTTCTGTCTTTTCTTTTTTTAAATATTCTGGTATGTCTTTTATAAATGACGCTACTTGGTGTTGAATCATTATCTAAGTTTACGCTTGTCTAATTAGGTTGCCTCTAATTTATCCCTTTTTGAAATCTGAAACTACACCTACCATTAACTACCATTTTTGGGCATATTATATACATTACTGAGCATCAATGCATCATGAATGACACCCTCCCAATGTTTTAATGCTATATAATAGCAATTTCGATGCTTTAAAAAAATAAGTATTTATTTATTTTTCTGGAAGCTTATACCTTTGACTGGTTAGATTTTGATAAAACCTAAATTCAACAATTTTCAGATGATATTTTTTTAACGCATTTCGGCTATTTTCGCGTATCTGGTAGAGTACGTGTAAGTGTTAAGAGACTCCGTTTCCCACTTTCAGCCGAATTTTCAAATATTGCAAGTTAAATGGCGAAACACACCGCCGCGCTTTACTTAATATAATGCAAAAAATATGAATATATTAATTTTCCTTTTATAGATGAAAAGTCCACAACAAATACAACCTATAAACGACAATCGTCCTAAAACAGCCGGTTGTCGTCCCATATTACATTAGGACGCGGAAACGCATCCTGCCCCAAACATCCCTACAGGAAACTCACATGAAATTATAATTATACGTTCTGAAATAGACACTAAAGGGGACTTAAACATCCTACTGTAGTAGGCACAGTTGTAACCAATCTTAAGTGTTCGCTTGTTTTGTGTTGCTTCGAAGATTTATTATTACTATTGACGTCGTCGAGTCCGTTTATAGATTTTTAATTGTGGATCGTGTTACGTATTAGAAATGTTACTAGGTAGTCTTTTCTTGTTGAATTTGTTAGAGTACTTTAGGTATTAATTTCTTGTTTCCAGTTTATGTCGTGATACTAAGTTTTTGATTACCAAAAGCCTTGATTCCTAGTCATCAAAACTAGATCTGGGTGTATTTTAACGCTCAAGACAAAAAAAAAACAATTTTTATTTAATTTATCCAATATTCAGAAAGAAAATATTAATCTGTACTAACTTATCGAAATAAGTCGATTTCATTTCCAAATTATAAGTTAGTAATTTATTAATTATCTTTGTTTATTTCTGATTTAACACGTATTTTAATCAATTACAAGTATTTTATGTAATTATCTGTTATGTAGAATAAATTTGATTTGCATCAAATAATCACGTTTTCTGATATCAGTCCGGACGCGCTTCCGTTAATACTGACATGTTCATCACATATATATATATATATATATATATATATATATATATATATATATATATATATATATACATACATATATATATATATAAAAATTACAAAGTAATTATGGGAGGTCTGCTTATATTAAAATTGTTTTCATAAAACCGGTCTGGTAGATATAACGCCGCGTTGGGTTCCGCCACTAACAGATTATCTTAAGAACAATATGTTTTCGACCTGTGTATAGTTAATCAGTACCCACATGCATCACGGTGGTGTATTAATTACTATAACAATTCTTTAGAATTGTCGTCGTTTCACAAATTGATATATTATTGCAAATCGCTAAATACCTTCTTACAATATATGATGTCATTCTTGACTTTGAAATAATGATTTCATTTCTCACCATCAAGGTAATATATAATGAATTTATACATACTGGTGGCGTCCTGACGCATGCACATAAACGCGCCATTATAAGACTATGGTAGTGAGTTCGGTTCGGGATCTTTGCCTCGTTACCAGAGTAAGACTGGTAAGCGTGGTGTTGAGTTTTGCCACCCAACACGCAATGCCTCGATAATTTGGCAGAAATCCGAGAATGGAAGTGTCTTAATGGTAACGGATTGCTTTTGCACTAGGTTCCAGATTCCTAACTTAAAAATACATATATTATATATGCAAGTGTATAAGTCTTAAAAAATATTATTATGTAATTTAAATAATTAAAAATTATTCTTAAACTCTTGACATTGACACTAACTTATTGATAGGATGTTAACGATACATAAAACTAAATTAGTTCAAGCGTTGGGAGTAGTTGTACCAGGTTTAAATACATTATGTTCGTTGTTGTCCAGTTTTTTTGTACTAAATTTTGTTTTTTTGAACACATACGCAATGCCTCCAGAATTCGGCGGAAACGGGGGAACGCAAGTGTCTTAATGGGAACGGAGTGTCTTAACGATAAGTTTTCTGGCTTCCCTACTGTAACATGTGCGGAATACAGCGTAAAGCTAACAAAATATAAGATTATTACAATTTACTGTATACCTAAGCAAAACAATTTTTGAGTACAAGATATTGGTGAAGAATTTTATATTTAAAATTATTTAGCTTGACCTTTTTATCATAACATCTTGTCATAATATTTAATGTAATAAAAGTGCCTACATACAACAAAAGCAGAGGTCAGATTTTATTATAAAAATAAACTTTTACTGTTCTCACATATTTACTTGACAATTGACACACCTCGAAGTGGCACTCATATGGTTATGTTATTTATCATTTTTAACCTCGTTATAAGATTTTTGAGTATTGCTAAAGAATTATCAAAGATTTTTTTATACAATGAAGATTTAGAAAATTTCAAACCAATATTTCCTGAGATTAGCGCGTTCAACCAAATAAACTCTTTTGTTGACTTTATATAATATTAGTTTAGACGAATATATATTATAACTTACAATAAATTATAAATATATAATTTAGATCACATACACAATATTGATTAATAAACACTTATAATACAAATTAACTTCTAATATAAATTATTAAACAATTATCTTTAATTATTTAGACGTCCTAGGTTCTAAATACAGATATCTATATAATTAAATAGAAAACGAAGGTCTCCAACCCGTTTCCAACCCCCTGCCTATTACCGCCACCCTCGTTTAAACGCGATTAACGTTTTTTTCCTTTTTAATAAAGTCTGAGCGCGAGAGTGCCTGCGACGAGGTTTTACAAATTCATTCCGGCATCATATTTACGCTTTTAAATTAATGTTTTGATGCATTAAGCTGCGCTTGGATGTTGACCTCGGTGTATATACGACTTTTGATTGTCCGTTTTCCTTATGATTTTTGTAGAAACTTGTTTTTGATATGATGTATATTGTCAGAATTTAAGTGATGGTAAATAAATGAATCTGAATTTTTCCTTCATCGCCAAAATAATAAAGTAATTATTGAAACATTCCAAAGTATTGACATTTTGCATTATTTATATAAATATCTTTCGGTCGTCGTATCGTCACGAAGGGACGTCTGATGGTAAACACGACGGTTTTGGTTTTACTTTACAATAAAGGGACATATAAATATGAATCGAACCAGCGTCTCTTGAAATACCATAACTTCAATTATTGTTTTCCGCCTCTCAACACTGAACCGGAAAAAAAATCGACTTGTAAATGCTTCATAAGTTATTGAATTTGGTTCTACCTTGCTCGGATATCGAACTAGTGACCTTTGATGCAATAGGCATTGTTAGTCACGAAGGTCAAGTAATATCCTTATTAACAAGATTTTCCCTATACCTAAGTCATAAATAACAAGCATATATGTCTAGTGTGTAAAGTATATAATATTTTTGTTCCCATGTTTATCTTTACGCATAATTTTGAACATATTAGAAACATTTAGTGTTATGTCAAGAATCTCTTCTATCACTGTCTAGATTTCTTTTTTGTTTATTATAGATTTCTTCTATCATTACAATATGGCTCAAATAAACACGCAATGTCTCGAAAATTAGGCGGTGCTTGCGGATCAGAGTATCTTAACACTAGATTTTCTCTACCTTTATCTATTTTTATCTAATCCATTTTTAACATTTCGCTTTGATACACTAAATTTTTATGATACTTTATTATATTCTTTGTTTTCTTTAGATTTTTTGTAATATTTTTCTAATTAATTGACATAGTTCAAGTCCTTCTCAAATCAATACTCTCACCGAAACTAAAATCTTCCTGTTCCACATATAACGCTATCGAATAAACTACTGTGTTTACATTTACTTTTTATGTTAGTTGTAAGTTATAATAAAATGTTAACCTACATTTTTCTAATATTCGGATTTTAGCACTACGCGTGAGATCGATTTGGGTTAATGCATATCATATGTTTTCGACATAGTTTTTTAATATGGAAAAATGTATATTATTTTTTGTGGAATATTCCTATCAGGATTTTTACTTTAGATTTTAATATTATAAGTAGCTTCACCCTTCTCCCAGAGCAGCATTTTTACATAGCATACTTATATACATTTTACTTTTATATCGTTTTATTATATTTGAGACTTTCCGTGGGGTGCGGAACTTAACGCCGTTCATTGTCTTAATACCAAAGCAACGGAACGAAAACAATTCACAAAAAAAACTCATAACCGTCGAGTTTTGAAAATAATACTTTTATAACTTGGACTTGACTGTGATCCTAAGTAATGGTTGTAGATTCAAATACTCTGTGAGAGAGTGGTAATAAATGTTCTAGTGTTTAAATATTTATTTTTCTTTTGTTTTGAGACATACAAGCCGATGTTAAGTTCTGATTTTGAATACATAACTTAATTAAGTCTTGCTTAGATTATTTATTACGTGAATATATTGTGTATTTTTATCCTAAAATATGAGAAAAACCTTAAGTTTAAAAAAATACAGTATGTCGTATTGTTTGCAAATTTTTTAATAAATTTGTTTTTTTTTTGTGAACAAACTGTATTTAGTAGGCCGATTGTGAAACTGTCCATGTCAGTTTACTGTACGTTTATCCTCTCCGGAAGCACAAGGTTTCCTACTCCCACTCGCGTCCTGGCCGTGGCTATAGTATTATACATATGTATTTTGTATGTATGTTTGTCCCAATTGTTCTTGTATTATTGCTACACCTTGACATATAAATATTATATTAATGACTATCTGTCCGATCAGAGCAGTGTATTTTTCTTAAGTTTTAAGGTTCGTCTAGTAATTGAGCTAAAATATAACTTGACATTACAAATATATTTGTTTTTTCTCTTGGCAAATTATTTTTAAATTCGTTTTGCTTATTAATATTAATTCAATTATTGATGATGTTCTGTGTGATTTCCGTCATTCAAAACATGAATCCTCCAGAATTGGCGGAAAGTGGGGAACAGAATTTAATGGGAACGGATTGTCTTAACGTTAAAAAACAAACACAATAAAAAATATTAATAAAAAAAATGAGTTTAAAAAAATTGTTACTATTGTAGTTAGTATGCATAAATCAAAGTCTCCCTTCTATTTATCTTATTACCGGAAATTCAAAAATACGTATCGGCCATCTTGACTTCCGGTTCGCTTGATCGATTGACGTGCCAATTGTCCATTGCTAAATATTGGCAATGTATTAAAGATGCACTTTGCATTCAAATGTTTTTAATATAGTAGATTGTTTGTCGTATATTTTGGACTTGCATATGCGCATTTTATAGTAGGTAATTTCTTTTGTTTTTAGTTGAACTTGTACTATATATAATTTGATAGTTTTCGTTTATTTTGAAATGTATATAATTATTAAATAGTATTTAAATGCTTTTATTAACATTAAAATGACATGGAAGAGTGGAAGAGTGTATAACTGTGAACGCGATGGCTGTTGGTCGAGTCCACAGCCATCGCCCACCCCGGGGAAAGATTTTTTTTATGTCCTCGTTCGTTCGTTTGTTTGTGGTAATACAAAATATGGCATTGTGTTCCGCCCCTCAACACGCATAAAAATAATGTAACGAATAATTTACCACAAAGGTTACACACACAGGTATAAGTGAAGTAGACACTAAATTAGTTTATTCCATCTCCATAGATATAATTAGTCGCGAAGTATATTTAGATCGAGTACGAACAAGGCGACAATGCGTGTTTTAAAATAGAATATTTATCATCATGCGCTTCATTGCTAACGTATATATCACCTATTCGATACATTTGTCGTGACAAATTAAATTAAATCGTATTCAAATATTATTAAGAATCATTTTTGTACGATAAATGAGTCCAATACTAAGCTGCCAAGAGTGTCACATATAGAAAAAAAGTATACATTT
The DNA here is from genome assembly GCA_013403705.1 of Heliconius hermathena. Classification (NCBI taxonomy): domain Eukaryota; kingdom Metazoa; phylum Arthropoda; class Insecta; order Lepidoptera; family Nymphalidae; genus Heliconius; species Heliconius hermathena. Next base: position 718,049 of record JAAIXJ010000057.1, read on the forward strand.
TCAGATTGTTGTAAGAGTTGCCAAAAGCAATACTAGTGATAGTACAACTAGAAACATGACTAACATAAATACATTTAAGTATATTAGTGTATAGTGATGTGTGTATAGTGTATTCAATACATTATTGATAATCGTTCACGAGGATTGATCTATGGACGTGGTGTGATCTGTTAAAGTATCAACGGTTCAACCGTTGTGTTTTTAACAGAGAGGACAAAGAATCTATGGTCGGTATGATGTGGTTTAAACGGGACCCAAAGGTCCCAGAAAAAGTTGATAAGATTGATAACGGAGTTGTTAACAAACTGAGAAGAAAGAAGCCTAGCCTCCTAAAGCCGACGAGAGAGTCGAGTGAAAGAGAGACCTCAGCGGACAGTGACAAGGAGAGACGGAGATATTCCGATATACTCGATATGAAAGTGTCACTTGGTATGTATGTGTATAGAGAATAAGCGTTCAGTGTTCAATTTCCTTGCTATTTATATCATATAGTTCCTGTATTAAGCTAGAATATTAGTGAACAAATATGTTTTAGTCTTGTATAAACAATTTCTGTAGTCCTTTAAGTATAAAGCACATATCGCTATTTCCATCAAACGTCATCATATATATTTATTTAAATTATTATAAGTTTTTAATGTTGTCTCGGTAATAGTTTATGATATCATGCAATATTTAAAGTTATTCTTCAACGAGTGTCACCGGGTCAGTACCGACGTCGGCCTCCATTTTTAGGTATTACAAAGATTGATATAATCTTTCATACTAAATAATACATTTACACATTTAAAGTTGATAACTTTCTATCAATTTATTATCTGCATTTTATAATAAATATGGTTTTTTTAATAATTAATATGAATAAAATACGTAGGCAAGCAAAACCGGGGTTGATGCCAAGAAATTAATAATAATTATGAACACATTAAACTAATTATCACTCACTGTACATTATAAAATTATGAAAAGTTTGATTAGCTACTTAACAAGCTAGTATCTTGCGCTGTCTTTTGTTAATTTGCTCTAACCCTATTTGTTACCTAAGTGAAATTTCTACGTTCTATGCTTTCCACTATAACAAAGATTTCCGTGTTAAGAAAATTATTCTAGGAATCTAACCCACTACTGCATCACACAGATGTAAATCACTTGTTCACAACAACTAAAGCCAATATACTTTTAATTATATAATAAACAAAAGAAAAAAGGTTTCTTCCTTATCGTAACTATCGTAACGTTACTGATAATAATTATACAAAATTGTTTCCCATTTAGTAACACTTGTAGAAGCGTTTCGGTACATTTTCAAAGAAAGAAAAGAATTTTTAAAGCTCCAGTCACCAGTGAGTGGATCATTAAAGCTTCAAAAGCTTCACACTTACATTAAGTAATAAAAGCTTATCATGTTATTATGTTTACACTAACGATACATTCTTACTATTATAGATAACTGATAAAAATAATATTTAGGTAGGTAACTGTAAAGGCGGTGGTCGTGGGTTTGATCCCACTCGCGGCAATTATTATATTAATGCTATATTTATTTCCCCTTACTGGAAGACTTTGCGTGTTGAATGGTGGAACTCAGTGCTGCGCTTAGTCTTGTTACCAGGACGAAGAAATACTTCATTCTCCCGATTGGGAATCGAATCCACAACCATTGCGCTTACAGTCAGACTATGATGTACCTACCACGACGGCGGCCTCTATGATTGTTGATTTCATAATAATTCGTGTATGAACGTAGTACAACAAGGAATAGCCTTTCAATCGATAGTATTCTATTTTCTACTATAAAATGATAGCATGACATAACAACTTACTTCAATTTCATTAACCTAATTCAAATTTAGCCCCGCCAATAGCGAACACTGTTTTAAGCTACGAAATTATTTCTCTTACTTATCTGATTGTACACGCGATGACTCTGAGTTCGAGGTCCACAGGGAATACATATTCGGTCTTCAATCTTTTTAAGGGAAAGGCGGCGTTGAACTCTATTAGACGTATAGCCTGCAAAGTCTCTCAAACAGCCCTAAGTAGAAGAAGTGACGTATAATTTCCGTAATGGTTTTTGGTTAATATCTATTATAGAAAAAAAAACTTCGCCACTTAACAAGCAATGCCTTAAGAATTCGGTGGAAAGTGGGGAACTGATGTGACTTAATGGGAATGGAGTATCTTAGCACTAGATTCCCAGGTTCCCTCTGCCTTAACTGCATATAACGTGCGGGATACAGCATGTAGCTAAAAAATTGAAAAAAATGCAAAATATATTAATTCTGAGTTTGTTAGCCTGGTAAAAAAAGAATAATGTTTAGGTTCTTATCTTTTTTTATTATAAAAAATCTGTATCTTTATATATTTAACATTATAATTTTTAAGCATGGAATATTATTTTACTTTACTGTATCGCTGTAAGTAATTTTTATGACATTTGATAAGAGAATATTATACATGTGTAGTCTGAAGGTAACAAATTTTTGAGTCTGTTTTTTTTAACTACATGCTGCAGGCATAGGCAACTTGGGAATCTAATGTTAATACATTATGTTCCCATTAAGACACTTCCGTTCCTCACTTTCCGCCGAATTCTGAAGGCATAGCGTGTTAAGTGGCGAAACTTAATGCCGCTGTTTTGCCTTTACCAGAGCGAGGAAAATGAAAAAAAAAAACTATTACAGTAGCACATTTGCGCCCCTGTGCCACAAAGGCACAAAAAAATAAAGAGGCATAAATTTTTAAAAATCTAATAGCTTAATCAAGTAATTGAAAATTTTAAATATTTCTTGTAATATGAAAATTCAATATAAAACTGCAGAATACCTATTTGCAAGGTAATTTTGTTAATTTTATAAATTAAAAAAAAATTGGTTAAGTTATTAATTAATAGCATTATAGGTACCTAGAAAATTGTCATATTCTAATATCGTTACGAATAAATTATTGAATTGATTATACATTTTAGTGAATTTTGCTTCAGTTTGTAACTACTGTTCGATTTTATTTAGCTTCATAATTTATTTCGCAAATAGGAGGGGTAGACGGTGATAATCTTGTGTCCGTTTTTGCCTAAATTTTAGACACTACGTACTTAATGACGGGACTCAACACCGTTAGTTATTTTATCAGAACGGGGAAATGTAAATATCTATTATTTACTTTATTTATTATCCGAGTTGGGACCCACAAACTTTCAATGTCTATGCATTGCAGTCATCACGATGGCCTCGAATGATGTAATGTTGAAGAATTTGTTATAAAATGCAGATTGAAGTGAAAATACTTTCGCGTTACGGTTTTTTTTTGGAAACAATCATTATTTACATAACTTTACATTCCCGTCGCGAATCTTGTTCTTTTGTTTCATAGAAAGTTCTGTTACGCCATATTTGACGTTTACTGTTAATAGTTATTATATGGAGATACTTATTAACGTTAACGTTAATAAGTTAACGTTTCTTTTAAATGATCTCTGTTTAGCTAATATAAATTGATAAAGTTAATGGTATTATAAGAACAATTTATGTGTTGCATTGATAAAAATATTTATATGTTTAGGCATCATCATTATTGATTCAGAATGAAAAAAATAATCATTAGTCTCGTTTGGCTCAACACAATACTTTAATCCGATTCCAAACACACAATCCGATCACAACAATGATCAATCACTATGTAACAAATAGTTACATTAGGCTTAATAAAGTATTCATATATTAAAAATAAATTAAATTAGCTTCACGCTGTATCCCCCACACAGCAGGGTGGACAGAGGGAACCTAGTGTTAAGACACTCCGTTCCCCACTTTCTGCCGAATTCTGGAGGCATTGCGTGTTGAGTGGCAGAACTCAACGCCGTGCTTAACCTCGACACCAGAGCGAAGAAATGGAAATATAAATTTAAGTAAATATTTCATCTCTTCGAGTGGGGATCGAATCCACAACCAGTCGGTTTTGCAGTCACACCTCGTGCCGCTGCGCCACGACCGGCCGGATTTATATGTTAAATATATAAATATACAAATCCACAGTTGTCATGTTCGCGCAAAGTTGAGCATGGCAGAGAATTCAAAATTAATTATTTATTCATCACTATAAATACTATTATAGGTTGTTAATTCAGCTTTGATTGAATGCCTCTTACTTTTTGTCGTCATATCAATCGATTTTTCTTACAACGTAAATAAATGTCACAATTACACATAATAAGTACATTACTCGGTTATTATTACTTTTTTTATATAATTACTAGTACTTAACTAGTAATTGTAATAAGCTTATTAAATCTTAGTCACGATGATATAACTTTTAATAGCGATATGTGCTCAAAACGAATAAAATATATATTTTATTATAAAATATGATACGGCAAGGAAATCTTAACACTTGATACGCTCTTATACAATGTAAAATAATCCGTAGAGCGGCGCGATGAAAGCGACGAGTCTTTGTACGAGTCAGCAGACTGTCACAGCGACGCGATATCTGCGAGCGACGACGCATTGCCCAGACTGAGTAAAACACCAACAATCAGCAAAGAATCTCTAAAACTGGCAATAACTGATGAAGAAAGTGAAGCCAGAACGAAGAAAGGTCACAGAAAAACTATGTCACTATCAAACCCTATAGAAATCGTCAAAAGCTTAGGTGATGAGTGGTTCGATCACACAAAGAAAGATGTTGATAAAAATTCAGATAAGAAAAAGTCCAGAGAGAGCCTCTGGAGTGAAGAAGACAGAGATTCTATTCATGGTTCCAGTATAAAACTGGATCAATTGAGAAAGACTAGTAAAGAAGATAAAGTAAATGAGAGCAGAAAAAGTAGTACTGCGGAACAACCAAAACGTAAAACCAGTAAGGGATCTTCTGTCAGCGCCCTTAATTTTCTGAGAAGAAAGAAAACTCCAACTTCCATGAAAGCTGTTGAAGCTGTAGTCGAAGTTGTAGACGGTATAGTTAATACTGACGAGATACTGAACTTTACGAAGTCCTTTTTAGAAGAAGAAAAAAGGCATACGGCTACTTGCCAAAGTAGGCCTCCCGTTGAAACTGATTCTGATGAGGACATGCCTCCGCCTAAAGTAATCGGTGAGCACAGACGTAGGCTAAGTCGACAGACTTCTAGAAGTAAGAGTAAAGTTCGTGGAAAAAGTCAATCTGTTAAAGTAAATACCCTAAGAAAGTCTCATAGTGGTACACTGAAGAAGGGTAAAAAGAAGAGTGTGAAGACACCGCTCGCTGGAAGAAGTCGTCAAACCAGCATCGTGGAACCGAGTCCTTTGGTAAAGAAGAAAAATTCTGATTCAACCAAGCAGAATTCGTGGCTATTCAGCGGTTCTAGAGGTAAGAGAGTTTTTAAATTTATTATGTAATTTTATTTACCATATTAAGTTAATTGAAATTTTGAAACCAATTTTCAAATTATATTAATTTGATTGTTATCGATTCCTTGAATTTAGTGCTCTTGATGTATAGTAATTCCAATAAATTGGAATTCGTAGATTTCTGTAAGCTCAAACTAAATTAGGTTACTTCCCTACAAAAATTGAAAATATATGTGTACATAACAGTGTTTGAAATGACCAAGCTGATATTTTATTTTGATGTGAAATAACTTAGCTTCACGCTTTATCCCTAGCGAGGTAGTCAGAGAGAACGGAGCGCCAAACGCTACGGCTTGATGTGAAATTTTCTTCAATATAATTTTAGTTGTAGTACTTCAATATAATTTCTGTTTATCTTAACAAGAAAAGTATAGATTCATAGATGTCTGTCTGTTACGTTAACAAGCACTTATTAGATACTCACACAATTTCAGTCAATCAGTCGCATGATTAGCACGTTGCGTTATTCCACGCTTATTATGTATATCTACAGTTCTTAATGACACGTTTCTTTATTAGCACCAAACGAGAACTAAACCCATTACCTCCATTCAACTATCTGGTATTAAAGTTGACATTTCCGGTATTATTGGCACACAAAAGCCATACATTAATCGGTCTGGAACTGTCGCGGCGGCGTTATTTATCAAACGCTGACCTCACAGTGTCGCTCGCCTTGCCTCGCCAGGGCTGCCGGGTCAAAGCCGGGCTTAGCTTTAGTATTTGAGAATCGTATCCTATTGATTGATGTTTTTGTACTGTGATGCTGATGTGTAGATTTATATTTAATTGTGCGTGTTGTATGCACAAGGTTAGCTGGTTTAAGTGGGACGTAATTTTTTGATCATTTATATATTTTAATTCAATATCTTCAGCCAAATTATCGTACTATAATATAAATTTAAATAAGTAAGTAATAGAATCGATGGAATATTTAAATTAAATATTTATTTATAGTTTGTGTAAGTTGTAGGACTAAGCCATAAGTGGTCAGAGCGTCGGTTTCCAGGAGGCGCGGGTTCGAGTCCCGCTATTTTCAAATTTTTATACGTTTTCTAAATAAGTATTTTTCTTTCCTAAGTGTGGCATAACACTTTAAAAATGTTAAAAATAAATACATTATATGAATTGCTCAACATACTCAACATACATGTTATATTGGAAAATCACGATTCTAAGTTTTATCATTCTATTTACATTATATGCAGTATCACACTTATTATACCGTATACGTACGTTTGTTTATAATTTAGAAGTGTTGATTAATAGGCTGTCGATTTAGTATCACGTTTACTCATTTGTTACTTGTGTTTGACTTGTATTATGAAAAGGAAGTATATTTTTGCTATATGTGTATGATAAAAGAACACACAAATCAATATTTAAATTAAGTTATAATAATACGTTTATAGTATTTTTATAGTACGTGGGTTAGTAAAGTACGAGGGTGAATATTGTATATTGGTGCGTATATTTTGTATATTTTAGTATAGGTCTCATGCAAGAAGTTTATAATCTAATTTATAATTAAAGATATTTTCTAATCACGTAGGTACGTAGATCTCGTGACGCGCGGCGTGCCACTTAGGACATGTCTTACTTTTTACATTCTGGCACATTGTCAGCCCTGTTATTCAAATTCATCAGTCATTTTAAAAGTACTTATTTATATATAAATGTATACAAGAAACGTATGTATGCGTGAGTGTTTCATACAACACTGTCTCAATAAAGCTCACGTATTAGTAAGGAATGAGACGGTGTAATTTATTTCTTATTATCGTATTTGTATGGATAATGCAAACAATTTCCTGAATATCTCTCGTATATATTGTTATAATTATAAGGTGTATGGGATTACGTGCGATGTTGAAAGGATTTTACTCTTTGCTTTGTTTCTTTGTTTTTCTAAGCTGTAGATAATATATCGCAAAAGGTCACCTTTCTCTATTTTATACCAATTTTAAACATTAATGGTTATATTTAACTAAATTCGAGAGTTAATTGAACCTATAACTGATGTTATAATGTACTGCTGTGCTGGAATTGTATTTACACTTCTTTATAATTTCTAAAATACTATCTACATACATATTTAGATATTATTTATGTCATTTCATATTTCAAATAATATGATGGATCGGTTATTCAAATGTTTAATTTAATTTCGTCGCTAATTCGCCTCGGACGCGTAACGGTACACTTTTTGCTACCGCTCAGTCCACTCAGTCACTCGGTCTGTTGACTTTTGTCGATTTATATTTATAATAGTTTAGACCTGCGGCTTTGTCTCCGTGGTCGAATTTGGGAAATAACTACTCTTAGTTACATCCCAAATTCCTTTAAAAAAGTAGTTTAACGTATTTTTTTTAGCTTCATCTGTATTTCCTTCTTCTGTTAAAACACTTCGTTCCCATTAAGACACTGCCATTACCAATGTTACCAACATGGTATATAATATAATCTACAGCTTTCCTTAATAAATGGACTACTATTGACAGTTATTAACTTATTTCAATCTACTTTTGTAGTTGCACTTGTTTAAGTATAAAAGTAAAATAAGGGTGTATTTTCCAATCCTTCGATGGAAAACATTTTTCTCGATTATATTATAAATCACTCAGTGCAACTCTGACTCAAATACGTACGTATATATAAGTTTCATACGTTAATTAATTTTATTTTGTGTATTATATTGTCTTATCTTAAAGTAATTTTAATTTAGATTACTAAATTTTTTAACTGTTCTTTTTAAATTTTTGTTAAAATTGCCAGTAATATAAGGTACATAATATCTTAACTATTTACTATATGTATAAGAAAATATTTAAAATATTCACGTTATATAATTTACAAATATTATTTTCGTAACTTTTGATGACATTTAAATTTATTTTTTTATCTCTAAGAAATCTAGTGAGAAGACATTTGATTGCACACTATCCTAGTTTCGAGAAATAGCACAACACAACGTCGGACTTTATCTTGTTACCATAGCAAGAAGTGAAGGTAATTCATTTCCTCAAGTGGTAATCGATCTTCCAATCGTCGCTTTTACAGTCAGACACCATGCCTGAAACCTCAACCTTATTGTTTAAGATTTTTTCTATTATTAACCTATATATTTTTACTATATTCTACTCTAGCAAACATTGCTTTCTTATAAACATTTAAAAAATATAAAATTTAATAACTCAACAGTACGGTAAATTGCAACGATCGTTAAAGCGAAAATCACGAGGAGCGTAGCTATCGCGGCACTAAAACGGTGTTCGCAATTAAAACATCGAAATTCTTTGACCGTGAAATCATACAATATGGGGCTATATAAATTAAATAAACGTCTGCCACGCACTATTAAATACCGAAGCGTAACGACTGGTCTCGATATTGTATAGGTATTTTATCATACGAGATTTGTGAGATGGATTTAGCTTATTTTGTCAGTTGTGTCAGTTATATCGGTTAAGATGAGATATATTGGTTAAGTGGTGTGGTTTTAGTTACTTTTGAATGTGGGATTTTGTGTTCATATACGTATAACTTTTTGTTTTTATACTAATTTTGATTCATAAGATATTTTTAATTTATAGAGTAATAAGTGTGATATAGTAAATTGATACTCTTTTCTCTTCTCTTTTTTTTTAAATCGTCGTTTAATTTATTTGGGGCCAGTCCTGGTGCAGGTCGTGTAGCTGAAAATGGCATTCCAATGTATACAGGTTTCTATGAAACCATTACTGCCTATTCGACATTTTCTTGACCGAAATAAATTATAATTGGTTCAAATTCCACGCTTTCCATAAAATTAATCAAATGGTCCAATCAATCCGTAAAAATAACGAAAAATATATATCTGAGATGGGTGGGCGACACGACGAGCAATTAGTTGCAGATCGCACAGCGACAAAGATCAAAAGTCACTACAATTTCAACTAGCGCGATCAATTAACTATTCATTGATGCAACAGTTTCACCATTCATTGCTATTCTGTCCGTGACCCGCTCGAGTATGTGCTGGCGACAAAAGCTTTAGAAAGCTAAGCTATTTTAAGCTCTAAGTTCAAGGTGGTAAAGAATGTAATTGCAGTTTGTTAAGTAAACCCGTATAAGTATTTATACGTGCTTTGAAAGCTTGTATGGAACTTTTGTTTATGAGTTTTATGTATGTAAGTATGTATGTACATACATACATTCATCGTATGGTACATTCCAACAGCGGTCAAGAGGCCGGCGGGTCTCGATATTGTTCGTTTATTTATTGTATTTACGGTTATTTCACTAACTTGGAAACTTGTCATACAAATACATGGAAACTGGTTAAATATTTTTTCACAATTTTATTGGTCATGAAATTACTTTAAACAAGGAGTATTCCCTATTTTAGTTATTTTTAATTTACTAGAAATCTGTTCTTATAGTCGTTGGTTCAAGTACCTCTTGAGGTGTACACATTATATATTAGAATAAGTTGTAAAATTAACTTTCTTGTTATGCCACGGATCGACGAAATCATATAAATAAAAGAATATTCCATTTCTCTTCATTTATAATGATCTCTTCTGTAAATAGAATAGCAAGTAACATTGGAGTTATTTGTTATCGGGTCAGTGATAAGGGGTCACTGGCAGCGCATTACCAGGGCGACACCCTCGGCCTTGTGGGTCGCATGGCTTGTGTATCTAAGGCTTATACGTAATAGTTTATTGTTTTGTATAGTTTTCATATGTTTAAGATTCAATTTTAAAAGATAATCGTATCATATCTTTAAAAATTGAATCTTACAAACAATAGAAATAATCTTATCTCTTATTACTATTATATATATTTGGGAAGTATGTTCAGTAGAGATGGCAGATACGAGATGGATGTGGAAAGGCAAATTGCTGCCGGTAACAAGGTTAACGGAGACTTAGCTGCATTGATGAGACGGCGAAACGTCAGCTCAGCTGCGCGTTTGGCCGTACACAGTGCAGTGTTGGTACGGACGCTGTTATACGGCCGCGAAACGTGGATATTACAGAAGAAGAATGAAAGAAAGATGAATGCCGTGGAGATACGATCTCTTCGTAGGATATGCGGAGTCAGCTTAGCTTAGCTGATCGAATCCACAATGAGGAGATACACAGAATGGCAGGTACTAGCGAGGATATCACGGTGAGAATGAAGAAGAACGTGCTCACGTCGTGTCACTTGGGCACGTCGAACGAATGAGTGATGAAAGAATGGCAAAAAAGATTTATGATGGAAAAGTGAGTGGTAAGAGAGATAGGGGGAGACCTCGGTTGACCTTCGAAAACACAGTATCAAAGATACTGGAGGAAGGTCACGTAAAAAGCATGAGGACCCCCCGAAGGGCATGTATGAAGAGGTTGATGACAGTGGACGAGGCGAAAGAGGTATGTAGAGACCGTAGCGTTTGGCGCTTCGTTCTCTCTGACTACCCCGCTAGGGATAAAGCGTGAAGCTAAACTAGCTAGTGAAGCTAAGTTAAGTTAGTTTAAGTTATCTCTTATTTGTCATGTTGATATTAAATCAAAACTTGCAAATGGCAGTGATGTTTATTACGCAGAAATCAATGTTTTTATAAATAATATTGTGCCTCCACGTTGTCAGTCCCTTAGCAAGGAAACAGTTTCTTTTGACATATCGCTCTTTAGGCAATTCGAAGTCTATTTACAGGTTTTATCTAGGTTTTTAGAATACACTGTGTATTTTATTTGAAGATATTATATATTTTTGATTTATTAATATTTTAGTATGTTCTAATTAAAATTTGTCAACACATTATTTAGATCATTTCTAAAATATTTTTAAAGAAACTTACTAAACTCGATTAAATTATTTGGAGTTAATTACTAATATTAAAATTAATTATACATAAAAATCCTAAAGCCGTATAATTGATCGATTTAAATACCAATTAATATGAAAGGTTGGTCTTCGAAATTTTTACATATAATCAAAGTGGTCGCTGTCTGTATATAGAAGATTTACGAGAAAAAATAATATTTGGTTCATATATAAATGTAATAGAATCTAATACAATGGTTTATTTTTTTTGTCTTTTTGTCTGTGAGTTTGAGCTCACTAATCTCTAAAAGGTCTTGACCGATTGAAATTGAAACTGCTTTCATTGTTGTATTTTGATAATCTTGCCTTACCATTTAGTGTTTATTAGATGTCGATCAATAATATATAAAAAAAGTTATATCAATTTTAAAAAAAAATGTTTTGACAAAATTGGTATAAATAATTTGATTTGTTGTTGTTGTCTTGATTTATAAATTTTAGCTTTCAATGTATAGATACAATATCTTTAAAATGATAATGCTATTAGAATGCGAAAGCAATTCTTATTAGTAAAAATAATGTTGTAGTTCGAGCGTGCGACGCCGCGGACGGGTTCTTAGTCGTAAATAATGTTGGAATTGCTCAGCTTTTGATTGCATTCAATCATATTAGGTACATAACTAACTATTTGTGTGTTAGTATACCAGCCACTTTCGTTATAGATTTGTCATTTAAGTTTGTTTGTATGTCAATTTTATGAAAGTGAATGTTGTATTTTTTGTATGAGGATGGGAATAGCTAACATTCTTTACTGTCATTTGCGTTGATAAAAATATAAAGATTATTACGATAAGGACTTGCTGATTGGAAATGTACTTTTTTTATACTCTCTGTAGAGGTCGCGACTCTCTCTTTTTATTTTTTCTTTATGGTGTTCCCGCATATATTATAGCAAGGTAAGAAGATTAATCTAGTGCCGAGACACTGTTCCCCATGCACCGCCTAATTCTCAAAATATTGCATCCTCCTCGTGGGCATCGAACCCGCAGTAGTCGCTTTTAAGGTCACACATGGTGCCGATGTGCCACATTGGTCTTAATTAAAGTTATTAAAAATGCAGATTGGCAGGACAAGTCATTTTTGCAGATGTTTTTGAATATTGAAATTAGTTCATAAAACCAGCAGATTTCTGATGGCACTAGGTGGTTTTGATTTATTGTTTACATGTGACATTTATATAATACGTTGGTACATACATATATGCGGTATAGTAAAATTAAAGATCTGAGCGATTTTATTAATTTCATTTCCTTGTTTATTTAAAGTTAGATTTTAACATTCTCGTTTTTAGAAAATAATCAAATAAAGTTCTATATGAAACTCTTCTTTCACGATGCCAAACAGTATATAATCTAATTAGGAAGTAAAGAACTAAGGGATCTATCACCAGATTTCTACTTCACAAAAACCATCCAATTATATGGCTTACCTTAATATGTCAATCAACGGTGACATCAACCAAAAAGATATGAAGAAAAAACGGAAGCGAACATTTCACATACATTGATATGCGCACGCGCACGCCAACGGGAAACGTGTATTAATAGCTTACCCTTGTTGACTCACGCATTGTCTCTGCGTTATATTGTTTTTATATTAGTAGGTAAGATTATATTGATTATGTATCCATCATATGGTAAGGTGGACAGAGGGTACCCAGGGGTGGTAGGAAGGAGGGTGTTAAAATACTCCTTTTCTCACTACCCGCCTAATTTTAGAGACATTGCGTACTGAGAAGGAATCGAACCCCGAAGCATCGCGTTTTGTTGCAGTGCCACACTCAGTCGCTGTTAGCCTGTGTCATGACGTCCTTCTATAATTGTCTTACATGTTGATATTATATTTTATTTTATTTTTATTCTGTGGTCTCTTGATTGGTTTCTAAATATTTTTTTTCATTTTCTTAATTGTATATTTTTTTAAAAATAAACTTAATAATTAAAATATTTCCGTTTTACTTCATATATAACATTTTTTACCTTTGGTAACTAAGAGAGCGCGTCGTTGAGTTCCGTCGCTCGTTCGTTCGTTCGTTCTGTTATTCAACACATAATGTCTCGAAAAAATAGGCGAGCGTGGAGAAGTGTCCTACTCCCCCGGCCTACTCTGCTATATGCTAAAGCAGAAGCTAAAAGAAATTGCTATAAAACGTACAATACCAGGAATATCTTTAATACGTAAGATTTGGTGAGATTAGCTAAAAGAGAACACTTTGTGAATCGCGATATGAGTTTATTCAACTCAATGTATAAATATAAGAATTTCCAATAAATTTACAATTTAAAGGCCGATTATGCCTCGTATATGCGATTTATGCAAGGTTGCAGTGAAATCTGTATTTATTGGCGTCAGAAGTTACAATGCCTTTTATGTTTACAGTCGTACGCTCGTAGTAAAACAAGTAAAGGGGTAACTTTCGGTCAAAGTAAGCAAAATACATATATCTATTATTACGTAGTAATAATAGGTTAGGGCTCAGCCCTTTAGTGCACTCTGGAATAAAATCATGCCAAAAACTTTAAGTGACTATTTATACTAATTTTTCTTTGTCAAGGCCTGTCAACCTCGGGTAAAGAATACTGTTAATGAATTTATATAATAATGGTGTATCTTAACCAGGTGTATATTAACCAGATCGGAGAGATAACTATAGGCTATATTCAAATTAAAGTAATTCGAAATCTCTGTTGACCTCCGAAGAAATATCGATAGATCTGGAGGAAGGTCACGGAAACAGCATAAGGAACTCTAGAAGAGTATATAGACAGTGGACGAGGCGAAAGATGTATGCATGGATCGTAGGGTTTGGTTCTCTGTTCCGCCTAGATACTCCGCCAGGGGTAAAATGTCATGCAGATTTTATATTAAAGTATAGACATTAGCATTTGAAATAACTATCGTTATAACACAAATTGATAAATTATGTATGACAATTAACCAAATATTGTACTATAAAATCATGAAATTTTCACATCTCTCATAATATTTTTTACCTTAATCGTTTCTTAGTACCCAGCATCCAGTTTTATTGAATTATCAGAGAAACCTCGGTTTTTTGTCAAATTTGCCCCCGATGAGTCACAGTGACGTCGCCGCCGCCGGTCAGTGACACGCAAGGTGTCGGTGTAAGGGGAGCTCGAAGCTTTTTGCTTACTTTGCGATGACGATCATTTTTGAAGAGTTACATCAAAAATTATAAAATCTATCTTTTTTTTTCGGTTTTTATGTGTTCTGCGATGGTTATGGGTTCGCAACCGGTAATCGCGTGCGCTAAAATAAGATGGTAATTATTAGTATAAGTACTTTTTTTAGTAATATATATGCATATATATTTATTTTTTGTAAATACATTGTTCTTACGCTCTTACTGTAATGAATTATTTTATTTCAATATTATATAGATCTTATATATAAATGTTAATTGAAACGTTAATTAACGTCTATGAGTCCGGCTGTTGTAACACATTTAATTGGTGGCGCCATATATAAGTATAAGGGAGAAGTATACAATTTCACAAATGTAAAAAGTGAATGAAACCCGACCCACCACCGCCCCGTAACAGCTTGTGCGCACCTACTCGTTTTTGTACAGTAGTTATAAATAAACTTAATTAATACGAGCTTCCGAGAAAGAAAAGCTGTCGCAATCGATCACTCTTTCGAAATGTCACCTCACTGACGCTTTGTCGATGTGCGCGTTATGTTCCTAGTATTTGTTTTAAAAAAACATATGGTTGGGAACCTTTTGAATCCTATTTGATTGTTTTGTTTTTAAATGAAAAATATTTTTTAGTTTTTCTTAATGCACAATATCTCAAAAATAGGTAGAAAGTCAAAAGTGTCTTTACTCTTAATTTTTCTATTTATCAGTACTCTACAAAAAGCAAAAGATTCGTGAAAATATTAAGATAAGATTATATAGTTCTCAACATTGATACCTTCTGATCGTTAATAGAATGTAGTAGTACTTATTATAAGAGACCCACCTATATGAATATGTACTCTTTCAAATATAATAATAATAATTTCAATATTTCTATTTAATATGCACTAGCACTTAACCTATATTACATAAGGTAAGCAAATATATAAAAAACGTCTACGTAAACAAATTAGTATTACATTTTGATCTAAAAGCTCACAGTTTTCCTGAAGTGCTTGTAAATATAATGAAATTCAATAGAATTGTAACAATGTAATATGGCGACCTGATTTGCTTGACCTGAATATATAACAGCTTAGCGTGCCTGCCCGTTTGTTTACTATAGATTGTGCTGTAAATTGTTGATGCGAGTTAGTGCATATAGTTATTAAATTGGAGCCAATTATATATTACGTATGGTTTACGTTAAATAATTACAAAGAAGTTATTTAAATTCTTTGATTTTCACGATTATTACACATTTTAAATGAAACTATTTTAACCGGATTAATCGCGTATATTTTTGGTCACGGGTAGACGGGACCCTCACTACCCACGGACTACTGCAAAGTGTTCGAAACGTCGGGTTTCCAAAAATGTATAAAAATACAAAATATACGCGATTAATCCGGTTAAAATAGTTTCATTTAAAAAGTTATTTAAGCTTTAAGTTATTGTTATAATATACTAATATCAATCCGTTACTTACTTTGTAATCTATGTGTTATTCTGGTGTATAAGTTATATTACTGTAAAGTTTAATCTAAATCTGTTCAGTAGTTTTTGCGTACAAGTGGAACAAACATCAATCTTTACAAACTTTCACATTTATAATATTAGTAGAAAAGTAGGAACTACTAGGATAGTCTCTTATTTCTTTCTTCAGCGCGTACTGCATGGTGATGATGTTTATACAAACCGAAAACGTGGATCTTTCACACACCTTAAATAATACAAACTCTCATTAACCGTATTGCCTAAACTTACCAAATGTCCTTTACTGTCGTCAAAATTGTTCTTTTTATTTTATAAAAAATTTCATAAGTAAATTTTTTTGTTTAAAATATAATAGTTTTATTCACTATTTGGGCAAGGTTTGGCGAAATCTTTACACCAGAATTTAGTTCGGCATTGGCCGGCATTGTATTAAATGTGGAATACACAGTTAGTTGTACGTTACTATGTTCTTTTTTTACATTTATAAAGTGTAATTCCACACTTAGGAAAAAAAATGCTATTTAGAAAACGTATAAAATTTTGAACGTGGTGGGACTCGAAGGAGGACTTCCAGGAGGCGCCGGTTCGAGTCCCGCTACGTTCAAATTATTATACGTTTTCTATTAAGTATTTTACTATGTTCTTTTTATATTGATACTTACATATGAGACTTGAATTTTCACTAATTTGTTTCTAATGTAAAATATTAAGAAGGATAAATAGAAGTCGATATATTCTCAACCCATATATTGATATACTACCATCAGTCACCGGTCGAGTATGATCACGTCGGTACTGAGAACTCATAAGTATGCAAAACAGAACAATGGTACTGCGCGTGCGCATACATCGAGAATGTGCGCTTATCGATCGATAGATATATTTTACAGATTGAAATTTAGTTTCGGCTACTATAGATTTAAATTAAGTTTCCGCTTTTGATCTTTTTTTTATAAGTTTCTCGGTTGATCAATTTTCGAGACATCGAATTTTCGAGACAGTGTTGAGTGGCGGAGAACTACGTCGCGTTATGTCTTGTAATTACAGCGAGGAAGTGAAAATAGTTAATTACCTCGAGTGACTATCTCACCCACAACCATCGTGCTTATAATCAGACGCTCTACCGAAGTCTTACTAAGTTCTCTTTTATAATAATATCCACTATATTTAAGATCATCACTCGCTATTACGGCGACATATGATTCTCATCTTCCCGGCGTGATTTTCGATCATAATATGAAAAACTTGCTATAAATATCACGTTCATTTAGAAGCATTTCTAATATAAGTGATTCGTTATTTTTATAATTATTTTTATTTTTGATTTATAACTTAAAACTGCAAATAATTATGTTGTGGCCATAAAGAGCTTAATATTTATTAACTATATGTAATTTATAACACACATATTACAAATTACATATACTTAATAAATAAGTTTACCATTACTATTTTATGTTTCTTCGCAAACGTAAATATTAAAAGACAGTAATGTCTTAGATATTTGTAACACGATCAGATTGCTCTGGTATGGAAGGTAGCTTAGAATTTTGGTGCTTAAGGTATTGGTGCGTAATGTATTGTAGGTATCTATAAAAAATAATTGTATATTCGAATATGTAAATTAACTTTTATAGATCTCCAAAACTAATAGAAACGAATAAACTAATTTCGATATCACTTATATGGTTTACTTTGCGTTGAAAATTGGCGTTAAAAATTGTCTAATAGTCTCGAGTTTACTATATAGAACTAGCTTACACCTGCGGCTTCGCTCTCGTGGTAAAATGGAACTAAGAATTCTGTATGAATCATGACACACACATTTTGAGGGTAACTCGGACCGTAGGTGCAATAGGTTAAGTTGAAACAAATAACGGAATGCTATATAGCCTTCTTCGTTAAATGGAATATCTAGATTAAAAACTATTTTCGGGTCGAACCATTAATGCCTGAGATTAGCTCGTTGAACCAAACTAACTCTTCAGCTTAATAGTCTATATAGGGTGTATTTCGCAAGAGTTCGTTATCAGCTTTAATGAACGTAGTATGAAGCGATGATCTCACTCGTGCGCAGTTTCAATTACACGCACAACTACGTATTACTTACATCGAGGATAGAATAATATTTATATTTTATAGACCTCCTTTAGAAAGCACTAGAAATCTAGATTTGTTTTGTTTTCGTCTTCATTTTTTGTTTTCATACTTTTATTGTATGTAGCAAGGTAGGCAGAAAGAATAATTATCAAGTCTATTATAGTCTCTTCAAGATTCAATATGATACGACCAGGAAAATGAACATAATTTGAATACAATTATTCTATGTAAGAGATACACAGAATCGCCAATACTAGCAAACATGTTACAGCGAGAATGAAGAAGAACGTGTTCAGGTGTTTTGTGCACGTCGAGAGAATGAGTTATAAAATAATAGATATAAAAAGATTTACAAAGCAGGAGTGAATGGTATGAGCGGCTGTGGAGGCGTCGGTTGATCTTTGAGAATACGAGTATCCATATCAATGGAGGAAGTTCATGTAAAAACCATGAGGAGTATGAAGAGATTGTTGACATCGAATGAGGTGAAAGACGTATACAGGGACTGTAGCGCTTGGTGCTCCGTTCTGACTACCACGCTAGGGATAAAGTGTGAAACTAAATTAAAACATCTTGGCTGTAGACTGTACTACTGCGCCTAGAGGGTCTCATCTCATAAGTAGATGATCTATTAAAAACAACATTACTTAAGTACTAGACATTTCACAAGGGATGTAACATGAACATTGTAAATGAGTACACAACGTAATAGACAATAGAACTGTGAGAAACCTATGGGAAATTAGCACGGATATCTTTAGCTTAAGAAGTACTTCTTAGAAACATCGTTTGCTATTCATCTACATTGAATTTGCATAAATTGATTGTCTCTCGTTTTTTTTATTATAATTGGCGTGTTAGTTCTGTTGGAGATAAGTTATATATATTTTTTTAATTAAATATTTTTCAAAATATGTTATATATATCCGGTTCGAATTCTTAGGAAATAGACATATCATTAATGAATTGTTTGAGGTGCTATTTATTTATTTTTTAAGCTTCAAGTTGTATCCCGTATTTAATAAGATACATAGAAGGTACCTTGTGGCGGACTTAATAAGCTCCAGAGCGAGAAATTGAAAATAATTGGTTCCGCATTAGTGGGAATTGCAATTATAACCTCACACACAATCAAGCACTGTTGCACTGCGCTATGACGGCCTCTAATGTTATATAATTACACTGGGTTTTAAACTTAATGCATTCTCGACACTATATTGTTTAAGGTAGCAAACTGTGAAAATGATAAATATTTTAATAAGAGATACCAGTCGCGGGGGGCACCAATATGTGGCTGTAGCAGGGCAAGTATATCTTCATTTCTTTGCTCTGGCGTCGAAAAGCACTCAATGCCTAGAATCCAGCTAAAAGTGGGGAGGTGAGTGTCTTAGCACTAGGTTCCCTCTGCTTACGCTGCTCTGTGCGGAATACAGCGTGAAACTGAAAAAATATATAAGAACATTCCTTCGAATCAGAATCGAATACACACTCTATATTATTAACTAAATAACGGTATTATATACTTATATTTTGTTTTTCAAAAAGAACAATGAATTTAAAACATTTTATAGGTAAATTAGTATCCGTCACCCACTCGGTTATCCTTTAACAGGATGAGGCGGTGCGGTCAGTGCGTCATACAGACACTGGTGTATTTCCGCTAATATTAGTGACATTGACTAATATATCATATGTTATAGCAGTTATAATATTTATTTCTAAATTTCAATTGTAATTGTTTAATTTTATGTACATATAATTTATATAAAACTTTTGTTACTGAGTGACAGACAACCAACAAACGAAACTACTTGACTTAGAAAATTTTATTTTGGCTTAGGTAGATTGTTACGGAGTGTAGGGTAGCAATATATATTTTTTAAAATTTCTACGAGAAAAGAAAACATAAAGAAGGAGATTTTCTTTTTTACGTTGTTAAACACAGATACAAAATTGCGGGCGACGACTACTATAACATATACAAATAAGAAATTTAAACCTATTTATGAAAACGAAACGATATGAAAATTGAAAAGTTTTACAATGTAAAAAAAATAAAGTTATAGTAAATATTTTTTTTTCAGGAGAATCGAGAAGAGAAGGTTCTACAGAAGAACATTCGGCTCCAGACGTAGATGTCGATAACAGCGATAACACACTCAGAGAGCCTGAAAAGGAACAGAGGTATAATTATTTTTTTAAATACGAAATTTAAATTTAGGTGTTTAAAAAAAAATAAAATATTTTTACATTTATTTGCATTCAGAATAACCGTTTTGATGCTATATATTTATATTCAATAGTGTCAAAGTCAATGTTTTTTTGAAAACTTCATGGTGTAAATATAATTTACATGTTTTTAAAAACTGTGGAACGAAGATAAACATTAACTTAAAAAATACGAGGTACTACTTTTATAAATTTAATTTCTTTACTAAATCTTACTTCATATTAATAATTTATACAGATAATTTCTAGATAAGATGCTAGTTAGTAGTAGTAAAATGACATGCTACTGCTAGAGCCATCTATTCACGTTAAGCTTTATAGAAAGAAAGATGGCGTTAAAATATTCTTAAAATAGTTTTCTTCTATTGACCAATAGATGGCTCATGTTGTTTTTATACATTTCCAATTTTTTTTTATTATTTTCCTTATTAATTATAAAGTAATTAAAATTTTGCTTTACAATATTACGCATTTTTGTTAATATATATCATACTATGCTTAATGGTTAGTTTTGCTACTAGACACTAGGTGGCGTTCATGTGTTTTGATATTTTAATGTTGAAGTAGTAAGTGGTATCAAGATTATATAAAAATATATCTATTTACATGACTTCGACCTATGATTAATGTCTACGAAATAATCTTAACAATTTGTCAGCTTTATGCCTATTTTAGTATAGCAGTGTAGATAGAGACATACATTTGCCAAAACTTTCCTTTCTCCACTTTGCACGTTAGTTTAACGTTGTTTCTTTTTTTAATTTTAAATTATTATAATATAAACATTCACCCGAGTATAGATCGAATCCACAACCATCGCGCTCACATTACAATATTATTATTTTTCGCCAGGACGGTTTCATAACTGTTGTTTATATTTTTTTTCTCCATTAGTTGGAAGAGCGGTGCGCGCGGCGTGAACAGAGCGGAGAGCTGTCGCGAGCGCGACGCGCCCAGACGAGGGAAACACCGTAACGCATCTGACCCCAACCGGCTGACGGCGCATCCTAACCAGTGAGTTATTGCTTTNTTTGATCTTTCTATTAGTATTAAAGTAAATTGTGATTTATTATTTGTTTTAATTTTAAAATGATTTTATCAGTGTTTTATTATATTTATTTAATATTTTATTAGAACCAAATAGTTTAAAAGTAAGATACTTTAATAATTAAACATTTTGTTAATATGTCCCTAATAGTGTTAATACGTTTTCGTAATTAGAATCGTGTCATTGATTCTGAAAATATTTGGCTCGTCTTATAATAAGATTGATGTATGGAACTGCGTTTAAGCAAATATTTATGTAGGAAATATTTTTTTAGCTTCACGCGGTATCCTGTGTATAGCAGGTGGGTAAGCACCTCATGGGAAACGAATCTACAATCGTCGCGGTTTGTGGTCAGACGCTGTGCCTTGAGGGCTAATATAATTAATTCATAATAGAGATGTGTCAAAGTTTAACATTGTGTATAACTAAAACACGACGAAATCAAATAAGCGGTTCAAATAAAACGTATTAAACGGAGCGACTGCAAATTATTCTGTTTTTTCTTGTTTGCAAATGAATAAACATTTAAAAAGATATAAATTAATATAATTTGCTCATGCGGCGTAGAGTTCTGCCATTCAACACGTAATGCCTCCAGAATTCGTCAGAAAGTGGGGAACGGAGTGCGTTAACACTAGGTTCCCTCTGCCTACCGTGCTGTGTGCGGGATACAGCGTGAAGCTGATTTATTTATTTATTTGATTTAATTTGCTCATGCATACATTTCCACTGACGGTCTGACGCCTTCCACCAACAATGTGTACGAACAATCTCCCTCAAACAATGGACGATCGTGAGCTTCTGAGCATTGAAAACATAAACATGTAGATATTTAAACGCAAACAAAGATAACAATACGAAATAAGATATAGATATATGATGTATGGTGCAGTGGTTGTTATAGATGAATGTAATAGTGTAGATTCGATTACCTCTACATAAATTTATTAAGATTTTTCTATTTATTTAATGTGTTTTTTTATTTATATGAACCAACTTCAAAATAAGCAAGAATTTTTACCTGCTAGGTCTATATATTTCTTAACCCCTTTATGAAGATAATTAAAATTGGAAGCATTTTGTTCTCTAATATTAGAAAACAAAATTAAGGTAAGCATAGTCCAATCCATATTTGTGAAAAATATCGATCACTATATTCTCTCTTCTATGTCAGATACAGATAACCCATCAAAACGTTCAAAAGCTTCCAATCAAGCGCTTTTCAACCATTCGATTTCAATGCACCAATGCAACGTGTCTACGAAGTTTAACAAAGAAAACAATGTTACGGTCCGCTGTGGAACTAAATGTTGCTTTAACTGACACCCCAGACATGGTTTCCGCATCCCGCGGGGGTTGAACTCCCTACCCCCTTGACGCGAGAGGGGGTACTGCAGAGTTGCGCTAGAATAGTACGGTCGACGAGTTAACGAGTTGTAGCAACCTTAAAGTTAGCTGTGGATAGCTTCATGGATTTGATTTTAGAAAATTGTCTTACTTTTGATTATTTCCTTGCACGTTGATAATGAGCAATGCACAAAAACTTAGAACATATAACTTCAAGGCGGACAAGACTCGTCGACCGTACTGTACATGAGGGATTCCATAGTGTTGGCGGTAACAGTTATGCCATATTAATTGCGATAAATGTATGGGATTATTGGCTAGTTATGCGTGTTGATTATATGATATATTATTGATAACTAAGTTTTCGTTTGTAGTTGTTTATACATTTAAATTTAGTTGTAATTAAATTAATTAATGGTTTTTGAACTTTTAAAAGAATGAACCTACTGTCTTCATTATTCCTCTCTTCTCTTCATATTTTCATAATGAAAATCATACAGAAATGTAAATAAAAAGTTACATCCATCCGCCTACATAATTTTCCAGAAATATTACATTACAGAGAAAAAATGCATCGTAAATATTTCAGGTATTCGCACTAGAATCCTATGAGAAGCTCCAATTAGTCAATTTCAAATGTTGCCTGATATAAGATCAAACGTATGTCATAATTTATGACTAAGTGTAGGTAGTAGTTTGATGAGAAAATTCATATACATTTATTTATTTATTTTTATAAAAAAAAGAATTGAATTTGTATCAGTAGTATAGCTCCATGCTAACAAAGAATTTTACTACTGCGCCGTGTTTGCCAAAGAGATTTGTAATTAAATTCTCTGTAATTTATACTGTAAACAAGACACAGTCTCTAGGAAAGCGCTACAAATATATATTTTCTAACATTCTTATTTATGTATCATATAAAAAAATGTATTATTTTACTTATTTAGAAAACGTATAAAAATTTGAACGCAGCGGGACTCGAACCCGCGCCTCCTGGAAACCGACCAGGCCGGTTTTTATACGTTTTCTAAATAAGTATTTTTCTTTCCTAAGTGTGGAATAACACTTTAAAAATGTTTAAAAAATGTTTTATTTTATGTACAATATAGTCTAAATTACAATACATATTTCTTTAGCTTCACATTATATCCCGCATATAGCAGGGCTAATGCTTAGAGTTTTTCTCCACTTTCCGGCGAATTTTTGTGACGGAGCCCAATGGTACAAATGAATTTGAATTTACTGTAGTATATATTATATACTATCTAATCGTCAAGTAAAAAAATAAAAGTGATATTGCACTCAAATACGTTGCATTCTGACGCGATTCCCGTAAAGCGCCTGGAGCTTTGCCAAAGCTTGCACGTTGCGAGCTTTCTATATCACATTGTGTTCAATTTTAGAGGAGCGATGTTTTACAGTTATCTGTATTTCTCATTCGTCGTGGCGCCGTACTACAAGCGTATGACTGTAAACGTGACGGCTGTGGGTTTGATTCCTATACGGGGAAATGAATTAATAAATATGCTCACTAGATTCTCTCTGCCCACCCTGGTGTATACGAGATACAGTATGATGTTTCCTCTTCAACGTATTGTTGATTCTTATTCGTGAATTTGCGTTCATTTCTCTCTGTTCCGTGACTCGGTAATTTATTATTATTTTTTTCTGAAAATTCGTGTAATTTATTATTATAAGTCATCGATATTTTTCTTTTTGATTATGATTTAAATTTGTTAGTGCATCCCATACAAATAAAAAATTAGCTAGTACTAAATATGTATTGTAAATACGATTTGATTATTCCGCATTCTCCGGCAATGAACCGGCAGCGCTATAGAATAAAAATAAATAGCAAATTATATCAATTCATTACGTATCGTGTTGGCATCATTCTTAATTTAGCTCGCAGTATGTTTACACGATTACTGACGACCGATATCGTCATTGCAGTTGGTTTTTTTTTTATTTGTGTGTTTTAAAGCTGTATTGTCGTATAGAGTACGTTAGACTGGATGATGATTGTGAGTTCAAATTCAGCTTGGGTGTATTTAAATTGTAAAATCTTTACTCTAAATTTGAGGCCAGTCGTGGCGCAGCGGCATGAGATGTGACTGTAAAACCGACTGGTTGTGGGTTCGATCCCAACTCGAGGAGATGAAATATTTACTTAAATTTATATTTCCATTTCTTCGTTCTGGTGTCGAGGTTAAGCGCGGCGTTGAGTTTTGCCACTCAACACGCAATGCCTCCAGAATTCGGCAGAAAGTGGGGAACGGAGTGTCTTAACACTAGGTTTCCTCTGCCTACTCTGCTGTGTGCGGGATACAGCGTGAAGCTGATTTTTTTTTAATAGTGTAGGTAGGAATAGTGTACGTAAGGTCTTGAATAGGCAAATATTACTTAACAGAACATACATCGCAAAATGCAGATTTAATATTTTTAACATATCAAAAATCATGTTTCAAAGTAATTTTACGTTCTAGTTGCATAAGGCGAGTTTACTTTTTACATAAGATTAGTTTTTACGCAATTCTAGTATATAGAATATCTCTTCAGGTTATAGAAAACCTTTATTCACTCAAAAAGAACAATTTCAGCTTATGTTGAGCTTAAATACTAAAATATAAGTACTTAAAGTTATCTTAAATAAACAATTTTCAGTGGTCGAGTGTAACATATTATTAGGTATTGTTTTAATAAATAAATAAATATTAATTAAGCAAAGATTTGTCTCTATACTATTTGGCAAGTTAATAAATAGTTAAATACCCTCGTATATAGGCTTCTTGTTTGAATTTTGTCTTTATATCTCTTATTGTATAAAAATGTAAAACAAATCACGTCTTCCACCTTACGTAACTACCTGTCGGATGTCCCTCGCACACCCGCTACAATATTTATTGCGAACTTAAGTTGGCGTAACGGAGATATATTACTATGTTGCTACGTTGCTTGTTGGTTCATTTAGGAGCTTTTGCAAATTTATTGTCTTAGCTGTATTTTAATATAATACACGAAAAAACCTCACAATTGGTCAAATTTACGTGGATGGTGGTTTAATTTTCAAATATCACCATATATATTGTATTATTATATATTGATGAAAGTGAGTGTTAGTTATAATAAATAGTAGAATAGAGGATTGAATATACTATAATATACTGGTATATGTACTTTACTAGAGCAAACCATTGATCTTCACTTTTCGGCCGATTCCGAGACATTGCGCGTTGAGTGGCGGTACTCAACGCCGCACTTTGATAGACACTTATCATGATAGTAACAGCTGAAATTCCAAACGCATAATTTATATTAAAAATAACTTAGAATTCTAATTTTAAAATTTTAATAATTAATTGTTATTATAAAGACCAATTTACCTGAACGCTTAATATAATATTATTAATAATTTCAACTGAAGCGCGGGCATACTTCATCACGGTTAAGATGTTTCGCTATAAACGTTGTTCAGCCTGCGGTTGATATTTGCAAAGTTATTTAGGTATAAATTTTCTGATAACAAGAACTTCTATTATATAATTTGGTATTTTGATATAGAATATATTATTAAGGTATTCTACGAAATATTCTGCTGGCACGAGAATTATAATTAATTTATTAAATGTTAAGGCCGTCGTGGTACAGAGGCACAAGCGTGGGACTGTTAAAACAACGGTTCTGAGTTCGATTCTCACTCGAGGGATTGAATTATTTAATATTTTCATTCTCTCACTCTTCTAACGAAGCAAATTGCGGCGTTGAGTTCCAACTCAACACGCAATGTATTGAGAATTCAGCAGAAATTTGGGTACGGAGTGTCTTAACATTAGCTTCCTAGATGCCCTCTGTAGTAAGAAAACTGTTTTTGATGAGAATTTTATTGTTTTTGATATGTTTTATAAATACAACATGAATAACGTACACAATGAGGCCAGTCGTGGCGCAGCGGCACGAAGTGCGACTGTAAAACCGTTGTGGGTTCGATCCCCACTCGAGGAGATGAAATATTTACTTAAATTTATATTTCCATTTCTTCGCTCTGGTGTCGAGGTTAAGCGCGGCGTTGAGTTCTGCCACTCAACACGCAATGCCTCCAGAATTCGGCAGAAAGTGGGGAACGGAGTGTCTTAACACTAGGTTCCCTCTGCCTACCCTGCTGTGTGCGGGATACAGCGTGAAGCTGATTTATTTATTATTTTTTACAATGTACAACAAGTTTAAAGCGTAGTGTCGTAGTGGGACAGCGCGTAGATATAATCGCGGTTCTGGTAGATTAAGCACGGCTTTCAATTTCACCGCTCAACGGAAAGTGGGAAATGGAGTTTTTTAATATTATACAAAAACAGTTAAACCGAATAAATAATAACATACTTCATTCAAATATAAGCTTATTTAAAGCAATCAAAAGAAAATTCGCAAACCAAAATTACCTCATATAAAAATAACGCAAGTTATAAAACGTGAAGTAAACACGCATTGAATATGGCCTGTATAAACAAATGTACTGGAACGCTTCTTTATTGCCGAATCGTGGAAACTTTTTTGATATAAAACTAGACTCTCCTAGGTGTTGAGTTGTGTGGTTTTAATAGATTATTTTGGTGCGCGATGTAGGTTCAATTTATTTGGATATTTTTAATATTTTTTAATAATCTTTATATATATTATTGATTTTGTGTTCAGTAAGAAGTTTATTACTTGAGAGAGATTTTTAAATTTGTGTAAAATACAGCTTCACGCTTAATCTCATACATAGCAGGAGGCACACATCTAGTGTTAAGACACTACGTTCTTCGCTTGCCGTCCCCGATTTCGTCGTCAGGGATTTGGGATTCGAGACATTGCGAGTTGAGTGGCAAAACGCAACGCAGCACTTTTATTTCTTATTTGGTAAATTAATTGGTACATAAAATGAATGTGTACGTTATGACAATAATAACGGCATTTTGGGATTTCCAATTTTTATAATATTGTGACTTCATTTTAAAACGGAAAGAGAAACAAAGTGACTTGTCACTTATTTATCTATTTATCCTATTTATACGAAAATGAGTTCTACGTAGATAACACATAATTTAAATTTATCTTTATTCTATACGCCATAAATAAAAGGTTGAATATTTGTTGAATTTGATATAATTGTACCTTAAGGATGTCTCTAGTTCCACTCAGGTCTCAGTCATTAAAACTTTGCAAATGAAACAAAATACTTCAGTCTAATGAACTATGCTGAACTATTATATGATAAACTAGTAGCCGCTTCCAGCTTTCCGTTGAAAGATTGAAAAATAGAAAATCCCGTTAAGATGTAAAATAGAAAATCCCGTTTTATTATTGTACCCGTAGGAATTTTAAGTAGTCCTTTCGATGTGTTCTCATACATTTCTTAACTTCCAGTAATTTCGTCTGTGCATTGCAAATCGCTCATATTTTCTTACTATTTATGTGCAATCTGGTGTGAAGTAAGTGGTTTTTTTGAAAAATTACGTCCTTGATTAAATATGGCTATGGCCTCTTTAGTTTTTTAGAAGATTTTTTGCTTAACTTATTTTTAATAAATGTTCAAATATTTTTCTAAAATGTTAAGTATCACGGCAACTAAATCAATTAGCGTCCAGCGCTTAAGTGCATATATTTATTAGATAAGCTATCGACGGTCGAGTGGTTCTGAAACGCGCGGATTTCGCTGAAAGCTGTCTGCCTGATGCCCTTGGTTATGATTGACAGCTAATTCGTATCTATTATTTGAAATTTGTATACACAACACCTACAATTTAGCAGAATTCTTGGTTTCCTCAAACCAGAATGGGTTTTTTTGTCAGACAGAATGGTGGCATGTATTTGAAAAATGTTAACATTTTTAATTTATATTTATGTTATATTATGTTTATATTGTAAGTAAAGTTTAAATAATAGTTTGCGTTGATTGTACGATTGTTATGAGAATTTTATTTTTATAAATTAAAATATATGATCTGTAAAATTCCTAAAATAAAAATAAATTGATAGCTCATCTTTACAAAGCGCAGCGGTGAGCTCTGTCATTCAACAGGGAATGTTTCGAAAATTGTCAAAGGGAATAGAGTGTCTTAACACTAGATTCCCTCCGCCGGCCCAGCTTTATGCGAGATACAACGGTTTACCAATTTTATTTTGCCATCTCATAAAACCAAAAAAGTATAATATTTTTAATTAAATTCGGTTCTTAAGTTGCGTATTTATATTAAAACATGATAAAATTTATCGATTTATCATATAAACTTTAACGTGGCAGTAAGGAAGACATAAATAAAAGTGATTCCAGTTTTCATCGCGCGTTACATGATTCATAGATATTTGCCGCCCGCCCGCCCATGACCCACTGGCGGCCTATTTCCGACGGGCGAACTCGGTCGAATGTCGAAACCTTACTTTTATTCCACCTTATTGTCAAGAATGTAATATAACAAAAGGTCACGAAGGATCTGTTTTTTCTCGTGACTAGGTTTTTTTTTCTAATATGTCAAGTTGAGGCGAGATAAGTAAATAGCTTTCACTGTTTATATGTCTTAGTTCATTATATCGATGTGAAATCGAACCCACAATCCTCACGCTTACAGTTGACCTATAGTTTGGTTAGTTTTAAGTTGAAATTTAAGTAAAGCATTTGTTTTTTATTTGGCGCTCCTATTCTTTTGCTACCCACAAAAGGATGAACCCTGAAACTAAAAAAATAATAATATAATACAAAGCAATTAATTTGTTTTGTTATGCTTAAGACAAGGTTAGGGGTATAAGGACGTTTTATGTATCAAATATCTACAAGATTTATAAAAAATCTCAAGTATATTTTGCTATTTTTACTTTTCAAATGTCTCGTTGAATAATTACCTACATGTGACCTAGAATTGTGTTTCCGGAATACAACATTTTTGTATTCATCTAAACTATATTACTCATTGAAGTATATTGAGAATTTTGCGAAATATATTTAGTAAAAATATATAAAATAAAACTCTTCCGTTATTGAGTGACTGACGGACAACGCACAGGCGATACTACTGGACTTAGAAAATTGAAGCTTGATATTTAGGTAGCTTAGGGAGTGTAGAGGAGCACTAAAGGAGGATTTATCGAAATTGCTACGGAAACGGAAAAACACGGAATTTTTCATTGTGAAGACCAGTATTTAAATAAAGTTTTACAGGAAATAACAATCGTCTAACACGCTGTCACCATCTGTCGTTGTCTCGTGCCAACATAATATATCTATGTAGAGTTGAAGATTTTTAATGAGTCTATTAATGTGTCACTTGATTTTCATGGTTTTTTGTTCTGTATTTTCTTTTTAAGCCTTGGAGCATTTTTAGCTTTGATTTTTGAATAAATTATTGAATTGATAAAGATTAATTATGATTAAAAGATCACTGTTTGCTTGTTGAGAACGATGGACTCGAACTCACAACCGTTGCGTTTACAGACAGTCGCTTTTCACAGCTCCACGACGACCTTGAATGCGTAAGCGTAAAAAATATTTGAAATTAGATGTAACTTACGAAAATAATATTTTACTCTTGCTATATCACTTTGCAAGTACAGAAAGTACACGGCGAAGGAAACCTATCTAAATCGAAATTGATTGATTTTTAGTTTCAAGTGAAGCCTCAAAAGGGCGGTTTGTTGTTGCATAACCAACCGCCTTAATCTTTTA
The DNA here is from genome assembly GCA_013403705.1 of Heliconius hermathena. Classification (NCBI taxonomy): domain Eukaryota; kingdom Metazoa; phylum Arthropoda; class Insecta; order Lepidoptera; family Nymphalidae; genus Heliconius; species Heliconius hermathena. The sequence goes on from JAAIXJ010000057.1 coordinate 748,348, forward strand.
CTCGAAGGGATTGGCGTCTCAACCCCTTCTACTTCTTAGGTATATGAAAACGTGTAAAAACTTCTAATAAAAATGGTGTAATGCCTTTTATTTTACCTCTTAAATAGTTACCGATCTTTGTTCCTAATCTAAAGTAGGTTAATTAATTGCTTTAACGTATTGAATATACATAAAAAGAGAAGTTTTTTTTAAACTAATGTACGAAAAATATTGTATATACTTATTCGTAGCTTCACCGCCAAACCCAACGGCTTCTGCATACCTCTTTCGCCTCGTCCACTGTCATTAACCTCTTCATACGTGCCCTCCGGAGGATCCTCATGCTATTTACGAGTCGAAAACGCAGTGTCGTTGATATTGGAGGAATCCAATATCAACTACACTGTGTTATCGAAGGTCTATCGAGGTCTCCCTCTACCTCTCTTACCACTGACTCTTGCCTCATAACCACCACCTTCATAACTAACTACATATAATCGTATATTTTTAGTTTTGTGTGCAATAGCTATAATCATTTAGAAGGTCAACAAGGTGCTTTCTATTAAAAAATGTACTAAGCTCGATGTTAAGTGAACCTAAAATATTTGATATTTACAAAACCAATTTCTCATATTAATAATTATTTTATTGCATATGTAAAACATTTTACAGATATTATTAATGTATTTCAATTTGATTAATTAACTGTGTAGTGTAATAGACGATGGTCACCTCTATCAAGTAGTAGTAAGGTTGTTTATAGTCTGTTGTCGTATTAGTAAAGGCTAGATATGTATAGCTATTTTTTTTAAATAAATTAAATTTCGTAAATGGAGTATTCATTTTTTTATTATTATTCTTGATATGTTCTAATTATGTAAAAACTATAGTAGTTTAACTATAGTAGTTTAACTTTTAACTCGTAACATTAAAAAGTGTATCTTTTTGTTCTTTTTCTTTTATCTTCACAGTATACAATTTAGAAGGGTACGCCAAGTCTCGGCCAAATTTCGACATATTGCACCTTGAGTGGCGGAGCTAAACGCTGTCCTTTGTATTGTTCTTTTTTAAGGGCGTGGCGTGTGTGGAAATAGTGAATTAATGGAGATGCACAACAGTACAAAATACTGTACTGTTAAAAAAAACTATATTAAAGGGACATCCATATTACATATATACCAATAGTTATATTGGTATGTATGTATGTATATGTACAGGTCTAACTCGTAAACCTAGGCGTATCTTCTATAGACTATATCGTACTTTTAGGAGTGTCGTATTTGCTGACGCTATGTGCCTACTAGTGTATGCACACACAATCGGTACATAGTCGTAGACGTTAGTTTGCTTTATAGCTTAGGAGGAGGTTTGGGTTGGAGAGTTTCCTTCCTACGTTTATAGGTTAGGTTTATTCTGTTTGTATTATAGTGTAGGTTTTATATTTTATAATGATGGGGAAAGTTTCTGGAAAAACAGTCGGGCGTTAGAAACCTTCTCTTCTACTTGCATACATATTATATTTTTCATACGTTTTTTTTATATTTGTTATTTTTCTTTTTTTGAGGCCAGTCGTGGCGCAGTGGCACAAAGTGCGACTGTAAAACCGACTGGTTGTGGTTTCGATCCCTACTCTAAGAGATGAAATATTTACTTAAATTTATATTTCCATTTCTTCGCTCTGGTGTCGAGGACAAGCGCGGCGTTGAGTTCTGCCACTCAACATGCAATGCCTTCAGAATTCGGCAGAAATTGGGGAATGGAGTGTCTTAACACTAGGTTCCCTCTGCCTACCCTGCAGTGTGCGGGATACAGGGTGAAGCTGATAATTTTTATATTTGGATATTAATAATATCGTTATCTTCATGTCTTCGCTTTGGTAATAAGATAAAGTCGGTTTTTCAGTGCCGCCACGGAGAACGGAGTATCTTAATACTAAATTTCTCTGCATACCCGACAATATACAGGATATAATATAACAGATAATATCCCATAATAGATAGATAATATTAGTAAGAGATATTAAAAATACATTTATCAATAAAAAGAGAATTTTAAAGCAGAATCAAACAATCTACTTTCTCTAATAGCGTCCAAGCTATAAAACGTTGTATCGCCAGCAATGAAACATCAAGTTGTAGTCAATACGTCTTTGGTTCTTAATGGCGCAGAGGCTCACGTCACGCAAGGTGCGCCGTGTTTATACAAATGTATGAAATGTATGTATGTTTTGTATGTTTGTATCGTAGGCATTTGCTTAAGAAATAGAGTACCTAGCTACTGTATGATTAATGTTTTTAAATAATCTATATAGTATTTTCTTGTATTTTCTTTTCTTTAGGCATAAGTATATTTATAAATTTACTAATTGTAACCCGTGGCTTCATTACGTGGACTATGAAATGTATTTTTTTTCTATTTCTCCTTTCGGTGGTAATTTCGGGAAATTCTCTTTTAGTATCCCCTGCAGTTCTCAAGGAACATGCGAAATTGTAGCTTTTTCCGCTACGTTGTTTTAGTTTCTGCCTGTCACTCATTGACTTTTATTCATAGTTCTCAATTATAGAATCTAGCTTCTTGGTCAAACATCGTAGGTTTTGTTTTCAACTAAAATAAATTTCTACCTTTGGTAAACTTGTGTAAATCCGAAGTTTTACCATGTATCTATTCTACACACTTATACACGTTATTTGTATTTAACAGTTTGCTTTATAATGATGTTCTATATGTCTAACTGTAATCTTAGAAATATATACAAATTTTCATGATAATCGGTTAAATAGTGAACTTACTTTTGCAACCTTAAAATCAGGCCCAATAACTAGTATGACCGATGTTTCAGCAGTTACAGAATTTTCCTCCGGGAGTCATGTTTGGCAATAAATCTCTCATACATATATTCCCATCTTTTTATAGCTATCGAATTTGTGGAACTTAAACTAATATGATCGGTTAAACTCGACGCCTGCCAACTGTCATAAATACCATCTATGCAAATAAAATATAGATAGGTACCTCTATACGATATTTTAATATCGATATATATTGGACTATAGTCCAATATACTGTATTGCCCAGATTTTTTATTGATTTCTTAACCTTAGAGTATTTTAAATTTTTCAAGGTCGCTTTAAATTTGTGCGGATGATATTTCATTTATTTGCTTGCCTTGGCTGTCAACGTGGTTGCATCATTAATATAAGCTAGTGACGCCACCTTTCTTTCGTTGAAAATAAATAAATATATATATTATAATCAATTTTGATTTGATTGATTTATTTTATACATTACTTATATTATTAAGTACTATTTCCGCGAGTCACACTACACTAATAACTAATAAAGAACTAGACTTTATATTTATTTAAAAAGTTAAAAAAAATGTGTAATTTTAATTATTTTTTTTAATATTTCAACCTCTTAAAGCAATACGGCGTTTTGTTTTAAGAGGTTATAGTAAAGAATGGAGTATCTTCTAAAATTCTATTTTAATCTCGATCTGTAATATAGACGTATGTGTAGACTAAATACACATAATAAACTAAAAATATGTTTTGACAACTTTGGAGAGAAATAGGTTCGAGTTCTGCATACTGTAAATTTTCATACAATTCTAATGGTGGAAATAACTAAAAATATATTAAAATATATAATAATTTTAAATAGCTAAGTGTTTGCAAGTGACGGGCCTGTGGAAGTTTTAACTTTGCAAATTTCGTACATGAGTAACTCTGTAGAGGTTAGGGTCGCTTTTTAATTTTTGCGCGTGGTACAAAGTACAGGAATATCGTTCTATTAATAATAGTATATAAAATCCTAAAATTGATATATTTATTTGAAACTTGAAGCCGTTTTGGGCATTGAGTTTGCGTTCGATCCCCACTCGGGGGAATATATTTAAATTATTTTTATTTCTCCTGTAAGAGTTAAAATTGCGGCGCTTAGCTCCCCCACGTAACATGTAATGTTTGGAAAATTGGGCGGAGTATAAGGCATGGAGTCTTTCAACACTAGGATTTCTCTGATACCCTGCTGTGCGCTAGCTATGCCATTGTTTCGGTTTTAAAAATTAAATTTATTTCACTAAAAAGAAATACTCCAAGGACTGCTTTCCGACTATTGGTCAATTTTCAATCTGAACAACAAATAATAACATAAGAAATTAGATACCATTTTTTATTTTCAATTGATACCCAGACACACTACAATACATTAAAATAGGTCTAATGAAAAATTAAATAATAATAATTTTTAATATTCTCTACATTTTGTGACTTGACACTTTTTCAGATGTAAAGTTGTTTGACTTAAGAAAGTCCTTTTAGCGACTCCCACTTGTCCCTTTCAATTTGTCTCAGTTCACAATGGCTGTTATTATTGAATACTATGCCAAATTGAATTACTGATTCATTTTGGTTAAATTTTAAGAGTTTAGTAAAATTTTTAAATTTTGTAATTTTGTATTGAATATATAATTTATCATATATATATATATATATATATATATATATATATATATATATATGTATATATAGCTATAAAGCATATAATGTGGTAGGTAGAGGAAGAGGTAGAGGAGTCTAGTGTTAAGACAATCCGTCCCACAAGCACCGCTCACTTTTTGAGACATTAAGCGTAGAGTGGCGGAACTCAACACCGCGCAAGCATTTTCTTACTTAGTGCGATCTAATGGAATTAATTCTTCTACAAGTGGGTATCAAATCTACAACCGTCGCGTTTAGAATCAGACGCTGTGATGTTGCGCCACAACGGCCTCAATTATACATTTATTGTGATATAAAGATGTAACTACATATGTTATTATATAAAAAATCATTTACATAAACAAAGGTATTAGAAATTGTGACTGCGTGCGAGTATAATGCTTAGATAATTATTGTATGCCACACTCAGAGATGTTAATTTACGTTTAATTTAAATTATGTCTACTGTGGCACCTAGCGTTTGCACCGAATTATTAATTTTATGAATTAAATTATTTGATTATATTGTGTGTTCTAAATTTGACTTGCCTTTTCTACAAAAATAGTAAAATTTCGCCATGTACAAATTTTCACCAGAAAACATTTTTTTTGCTAAAAATTATCATATATCATATATTTTAACTTTCCTTAACTGTTATTCCACACTAAAGGAAGGAAAAATCTTTTGTAGTGTAATTAAACCAAGGACTTATAATAACAATGACAATAAAATTCTTTGCTTTCAAACAAAGATTTATTCGAGACTGTTCTTCATCTATTACGAAATATTTTAGAATATCAGTTCTATTTATCAACTTAAAAATGCATTTAGCATCACCAATCTAAATAAATAAAAAAATCAAATAAATCAGCTTCACGCTGTATCCCGCACACAGCAGGGTAGGCAGAGGGAACCCAGTGAAACACACTCCGTTTCCCACTTTCTGCCGAATTCTAGAGGTCATTGCGTGTTGAGTGGCAGAACTCAACGCCGCGCTTAACCTCGACACCAGAGCGAAGAAATGGAAATATAAATTTAAGTAAATATTTCATATCCTCGAGTGGGGATAGAACCTACAACCAGTCGGTTTTACAGTCACATTTTCTGCCGCTGCGCCACGACTGGCCTCATCACCGATCTGTGGTTCCATAAGTAATGTTTACAGGAAGAGATAGCTCTAGGATCGATTTAGATTAGCTCGGTGTATTTCAGGTACGTATGAACTCTGAGAGCAACTTCATTTATTACCTATAATGGGTTCGTAACTCTTAATTTCCGTACGTGGGTACTCGCGTATATTTAGACGCAGGATGGCACGTGTGTGACGTAATGTACGTGAGTGTACGTAAATGTGTACATAGATGTACTTTTTTCACTTTATAATTATCCCGTTCGCAGCAAGGTAGGCAAAGGGAAACTCCGTTCTTCACATCCCGCTGTTTTCAATGTTAGGTTGGATGGGTGTCGGAACTCTACGAGTATGTCGCGCTTTGCCTTGTTACTAGAGTAGAAAAAATACAATATTAATGAATAATAATTCAAATCCCCATGCGGGAATCGAATCCACAACCGTCGCGCGTCACCGTTACAGTCACACGCTTGCGCCCCTGCACCACATCGGCGTCATAGATTTACATATATATATTGGTATTATATCTCTTCGTACATGCCTACGGGGACAACAGGTATTTTATGTTTTATAGTTCACGTGAACGAATAATAAAGTAAAACGGTTTTTACTTTATTCTTTCGTTTTATATAATTTCTCTTTCGTTTCTATAATTTCTAAACCATCAATATTTTTTTTATTTGAGTAAAAAATTACAATTAAAAATCAGCTTCACGACCGCACACAGCAGAGGGTAGGTAGGTAGGGCAGAGGGTATCTAGTGTTAAGACACTCCGTTCCCCATTTTCCGCTGAGTTCTGGAGGGATTGCGTGTTGAGTGACGGAACTCAACGCCGCGCTTTGCCTCAACACCAGAGCGAAGAAATGAAAATATAAATGTAAATAAATATTTAACTTCCTCGAGTGGGGTCGAACCCACAACCAGTCGATTTTACAGTCACACTTTGTGCCCTTGCGCCACGACTGACCTCTATTTTATTATCATATATTTATTTGAGTTTGTATGGATATTATGTTTTTATGTTTAACCATCCATTCTATTGTACATTGATTCGATTAATTTTTATAATTATATACTTAATTTTGTGTTGGCAAGAATATCGTAGACTTCTTATTTGGCAATACTTTGTATAATGTATTTATTTTTCTTACATCCCGTTTCTTTGATGATGAAAGATACTTGTTTACTTTAGCTTCATTAAGGTATTAAACATATGAAAATTTTGAAAAAAATGAAAACAACTTTGTTGCGCAGTTTCTGTACAAACTGTCTTACAATACAGCACACGTTTGTGTTTTCTTTCGCCGAAGTGTTTATGTTGTTAATGTTTTTGTTTTCGGCCATTATTTTTAATATAGATAGACAATGATATAAAAAGTCGCTATACACTCTGTTGTCTATAACAGAAAAGGCAAAGGAAACCTAGTGTAAAGACACTCTTTACGATTTAAAAAAAAAATTGAGACAGCATGTTTAGTGGCGGAATAATAGAGAAATTGAAAATAATACCTGTTGTAACAAAACGAAGCCAAATGTTTCCACCATTTTTCGCTCTACATAATATTTTGCAAATAATCATTTTATAATATCTTGTGTAAACATTTAAAGAAAATTCGCAATAGAGGAATAGAGGTACATTCATACTATATATAAGGGACCTTGGTTTTCGATTTCGTCGCTGATTGATGGAAAGCCACAAAGCTTTTTCATTTCAACCGATAAAGATTTCATTGGGGATAAATATTTTGATTTCCAAACGTAATGGCTTCTTTTTATTATTATGTATTTGTAATTTGTTTTTTTTGTCTGTATACGTTTTGTATTGTGTTAGGTACTAGTCGTCGCGAATTTGCTCGCGTAGACTTGACGTAAAATTGAAAATCTTGTTTTTTTTTTCGTTTTAGTTGGAATTTCGAGAAGTCTTCTCTTAGTGCTCCCCTATACTCCCTAACGATTTACGTGCTAAATTTCAACTTCCTAAGTCCAGTAGTTTCGTCTGTGCGTTGTCTGTCAGTCACTCAGTATATGTATGTAAAGATTTACATATTTATTTTATCGTTTCGTCCTTGTGCTTGTTGTAATGTTTTTTTCAATATGAAAATTGTTATAACATATCAATTGGTGTATTATACACCTATGCTTTCTTGAGTTGATATCTTCATTAGCAGCTATTATTTATTAGTTGTGGGTTCGAATCACATTTGCACAAGTACTTATTGCTAAAATTATTAGCTATTAACATATCGTCAAGGGGGAATTACTTCCCCTTGCTTGTTTGTTTAACAACAACAGCGTTTAGTATCATTTACGAGATATTTTATGATTATTTTATAATATTTGGGGCCAGTCGTGGCGCAGGGGCACAAACTGTGCCTGTAAATCGACTGGTTGTGGGTTCGACCCCCACTCGAGGAGATGAAATATTTATTTATATTTTCATTTCTTCGCTCTGGTGTCGAGGGGAAAGCGCGGCGTTGAGTTCCGCCACTCAAATTGGAAAGTGGGGAACGCAGTGTCTTAACATTAGGTTCCCTCTGCCTACCCTGTTCTGTGCGGGATACAGCGTGAAGCTGAAAAAAAAATTACGCGCTATTTGGTTCCATCACCCAACACGCAATGAGTGATAATCTATTTAAAGACGACCCAAGTTCTTATGTCTTTATCTTTATCTATCTATCAGATAAAAATATTTGAATTGTGGTTAAAATTAACATTGTATTTATTCTGTAGTAACTGTTATATTGCACTTTTGCTACCATTTTCTTGTGAAATTTGTTTTCTATCGGCCACATTTGGTTTGATGACGCCAGTATTATACATATATCTTGCGTTTAAATTTATATATAAAAAATGTTGTAATTGTAGAGTATTTGAACCCAGAACCATGCTTTAGTTAGTAATCTTTAATGTCTAACGATCATACTGGTACAATTTGTTTGATAAGACTAGGGCTTGGGGTGGTTCAGGGGCGCTACCGATATCCGATACTCAGTTGTTTCGTAAACGCGCTCCGGTAGAGACGTCTTATAGAAAAGTCGTTGAGTGTTAGTGCTAGTTAAGCTAGTTAAGTTTGAGTGTTAGTTTTTAATATATATTATAGTTTTGTTGCAACTTATTATTAGTTTTTTTTTTTTGTTTAGATTTACTGTGGTTTGTGGATATATATATATATATATATATATATTTTTTCTTATTAAGTATGGGCGGTAATTGATAAATATTATGATGATTATTTCTTCATATAATTTTTAGTGTTGTTCCACACTAATAATAGAAAAATGTTATAGAAAATTTATAAAAATACAAATGTAGCGGGATTCGAACACTCACTTGTTAAAAAGATTGAACGGTGTCCATACTGTTTTTTAAATTCCAACATTAGATCAGAGTAAATCTTAGAACTTTTTAGAAATATTTAAATTTGCGTTGTCACTGTTTTATGTGTGATGTTGAACTTGAACGTAAAACATGATTATTGTAAACATATCTATCTAGTGAAGCTACTCATTTTTATCTCTTTATTTAAATATTTATAGGGACAATGCGTTGCAATAAAAAAATAAGTTAAATCGCTATGATTATTATTATACTATTTATTTTTAATAACGAAAAATTACTATTTATTTATTTTTAATAATCGAAATTGAATCGAAATATGAATCGAAAATCGAGTGTCGAAATTTTACAGGCCGACCCAAAAAAATAAAAGTCCGTTTTACCGTTTCTGAATACAGTCAAACAATCACACAAACAATACAAGTGGGAAATCTTAGTGCTTCCTAAAACAGACATGCAAAATTTCAGCGTTCTACGCCGCTTAGTTCCGTTAGTGCGTTGTCTGTCGATCATTCAGTAACGGAAGAGTTTTATATATCTAGTTTGTTTTGTATTATATTTCGATATGTTCATATGTTTTAGCATATATATAAATAAGTTTTATTTTTAGTGTTCCAAAGCGGATAACGTGACGCCACTGTATGAGTAATTGTGCTTTATCTTGTGCAGTTGCAGCGCTAGTTAGATGCGTTCAGGAATATATTTTAGTGTTGCACATAGACGAACTTGTGCTGGAAATATATGAAAAGTTAACAAATTATACGGAAACTATACATAATTATTACAGTGTTGGATTCCGCCACTGTGTGATTCGAATTTTGATGGAAAGTGGCGAAAGAAGTGATTTAGCACTAAGTTGTATATGTAGAACTTAGTGCTAAAACACTGCATCAGGATAGAGTGTAAAGCTGAAATAAAATTACAAATTCTCCTTGTTTAGATAAGAACCTATTATCATCGTTCAGTAACAACTGTGCTTCGTCGGCATTTTATAATCATTAATATATCTAATGTTGTTTAATATTAAAATTTTGTTTTTCTGTCTGTGAAATATAAAACAATATATCAAATAATATATAAGTTCAATATTTTTGGTATTGTAACAGAATTGGCTCAACTAATCTTTTTATTTTGTGCATTAGTCAAATTTTGCGGAGTTTTCTATAGATATTGCGTACTTCATCCCACGCCTTAATTTTGTTTATACTCGTGTAACTTTATAATGTATCATTGTTTTTCTTAGGATATTGTTGTTCTGAAATAGATTTTAAATTGTGTTAGAAATTGGTTATTATTTTTTTTTCTCTGCTTTTAGCAAGATAGGCAGAGAGAACCTAGTGTCAAGACATTCCATTTTCCGATATTGTATAGATACATACATATGTATGTGGATTTAAGTATTTCATACGAAATTGTACCTAGGTCTATCATATTTTTAGAAAACGTATAAAAATTAGAACGTTGCAGGATGTGATTTTTCTATCCATAGAGTGATATAATATTTTAAAAATGTTAAAAACATCGAATTTATGATGGTTGCACGCAATCTTTTTTAAAGAGCGGATATTGTAGGAGGAAATGATGGGAGATTAGATTCTTTCTATTCGACTTGCAAAGTGGGTAGAGAGATGAAAAACGAATTTTACTTTTGTGTTTTCTGTTTTTGCGATTTAGTAAGGATAACAGGTATTTAAGTTTCAAATGTAAAAATAAAATACCTAAAACTCTCTTTTTCACCAGAAAAAAAAATGCTTACGTGTTTTACTAGGACTTTTCCTTTCAATAAAACACTTAGATATGAGTATGTATTGTTATAACGCATTGTTTTGTCAACAGTACTACTTTAGTCCCACTGCGTGATAGATAGATGTAGGTGTGATAAAGAATCAAAAATCAGCTTCACGCTGTATCCCGCGCACAGCAGGGTAGGCAGAGGGAACCTAGTATTAAGACACTCCGTACCCCACTTTCTGCCGAATTCTGGAGGCATTGCGTGTTGAGTGGCAGAACTCAACGCCGCGCTTAACCTCGATACCAGAGCGAAGAGATGGAAATATAAATTTAAGTAAATATTTCATTATAGGTGTGATAAGTAGGGATAAATGATATTTATGCTTAAAATATATATTATTATTTTATTTATTAATTCGCGGCTGTCGTGGTGCTGCGGCACAACGTCTGACTGAAACACCATGGTGTTGGGATCGATTACCACTCGGCGGAATGATTTATTTAAATTTTTTTGCTCTGACGACAAAAATGGCGTTGACTTCCGCCAATCAACACGCAAACCCTCGAAATCTGGATGGTACATGGAAAACTGAGTGTCTTAACACTAGGTTCCCTCCGTCTTCCCGGCTATATGCGTGATACACTATAAAGCTTAAAAAAAAAGTGCAAATTGTCTCGATAAGACAACATGATTTTTCTAGATGTTCTGCTATGAAAAATGTAAAGTTGATGTCTGCATCTAGTGTTTAATGGCTTATTTCCCATTCGAATGGATTATGGTGATAAACAATTATATGAGTATTTGTTTTTATCTACGTATCTCCGCAATGAAATTACTTACTCCCATACATTATTTATGTAATCCATATAAAGTATAACAGGTAGATCGATGGGTTACTTTATTGATTCCTTATATACGTGCTAATATGGCTACCTGACGTGTCGTAAAGTGATGAAAATTAACATAATGCTATGTTAATTATAATTATACTAAAATGTCGAGTCTGAGTTTTAGTTAACGCTAACGGTGGCGCAGTTTCGATATATCTGTTTATGAGCGACGGTTGAGAGTTTTAAAATTGTTTCAAGTAATATTTTATATAATATGCTTTCAAGTTAATATACGCCAAACGTTTGTATTTATAGAATTATATATAGAATTCAGTATACCATAGAAATTAGAATTTTTATTTAAATCTTTCGCGTTATCTAAAGGACAGATTGAAAAAAAAAAACAATTTATTTTAATTTACTATACATTTCATTGACTGTAATCAATCAATGTAATTAGAAATTATTTGCCTTTCCTCGTTTCGGTAAGATAAAATATAAATATTAAATTATAGTAATAGTTAGTTAAGCAATAGCCTAGTTAAGCAATACAAAACAAAAACTCTTTACAATATTTATAAACGAATCTATTAAAACTGACGTGCTAATTTAACATGACGATATTAAAAGAAAACTTATAAATATTCAAGTAACTATACAAGTAACGATACAATAGTCATTTAGGTTTCAATGTAATTACTCAACAGTCAGCCAGTCAGTGAAGAATGAGGGTGGAAATGAGTACTAAATATTTATTAGGTGACTTCTTGTTTCTTAGATGATTTAGTGTTATTTTTGTCATATAGAGAGAATATAGTGATATGTATCCCTTTTTTTTCGTAAACAAATAGAAATTGCGCTGGAAAACTAATTTTATTCGTGTAGTAGTTTTGAATTGTCAATTGATATTCTAAGGTTATAATCTCTTAGTCAAGCTGATAATATCACCAGATGTTAAGTAAATTTTATTAAAAAAATGTATAAAACCAGCTTCACGCTGTATCCTGCACACAACAGTTTTATAACTTTTTTTTATATTTTTTTTTTGTTTAACAATTTGATTTTATTAGTGCCAATTAGCTTATAAATCCAATCTAAATTAATTTCAACTTTCCACTGTGCCATGCGAGCCTTTCAAATATATCAACTGAAATATTAAACGAGCTGAAATGATTTAGCGTCAATAAACTGCGCGTCGAGTTACAGTCGTAGTGCAGCGGGACGCATGTAATGTCGTAAATTTTACGTATTTATATGTGTAGGTATAGTACGGTCGACGAATCGTGGTCGCTCTGAGGTTAGTTATAAATGGTTCCGCAGATTTGATTTTAGTATTTATTCTTACTTTTGAATATTTTTCTCCTAGTGTACAATACGTAAAAGTTTGGAATACCTAACTTCATAGCGGCCGTAACTCGTCAAACCTATTGTATTTGTGTGTGTGTAGATTGGTTAGTGTTTTACGTAGTCGCAAAAAGATGAATTGTTATATAGACGGATTAATTTATTTAATTAATTCGCTCTTTTGGTGCAACAATGACGGATGTGATTAAAACTACGTTTTACTCAAGTTAGTTTTATGGTTAAAAATCATGATATACTCTTACGTCTTGTATATTTACAAATAAGACACTGATGAAACCAACGATAATTTTTAGGTCTAGGACTCTATTCCCTGTTATAATATCTTAAAGTGTAATTCATAATCAAATAAACATAAATATGAGTTAAGTGTACAAATACACAAGTGTTAAGTGTAAAGTGAAAGTGTAAACCATGGCAACACCCGCGCCGCCTCGCGTTTCCCGAAATGTATCGCTGCCAGCCGGTAGACAGCCGCCCGCTGTGGGTGTCCTCGCCAGGAGGACTATGTCTGAAAGGTATAATAAAATGGGAAAAAAATATATAAAAATTATATTTATTTTATTTGTGGTAAATTTTATAAAATTTATTGTGTAGTTTTTGTGATTGTTTCATATTATTATCAAATCCTTCTGCGTCTAACTACTAAGTTAAAATTAAAATGTATTTTTATATAAATATCTCAACATCTTTTGAACTCTCTTAGGTGAATAAATACTCTGTTGCTAGTGATCGGTTTCTTCTAAAATTTGCTCTTATCTGATTTGTCATACTTTTATAAGTATGCAAGTTTTTTTTGCAAAATTTATTGTTTATAAATCTAACAGTTTTCGTAATGTCGTAACCACAGCGGTTGTTGTACCGTCTCTTCGTTTTTTTATTCAATCCTGCTTATTATAATAAAAATATTTTTTTAAATCGGTTCACTATAACGGAGAAATCTGAGGAGAAAAATGAGACACAAAGAAATCATTATCGTAAAAAAAATAGTGGTCGAATAGAGAACCCCTCTCTTTTTTAAAAGTAGAAATCTAATTGATTTCTGCTTTTCATATGTAAAGTATTTTCAAATTTTCCTCTTAATTGTAGAGTTTTAGTAGTTCAGTTATGTATGCCCGGAACACGGAGATCGGAGAGATTTCTTACAATTGACTCTCTGCTAATTCTATCCTAATTCTACAAAAAAAATACTAAAAGTAACAACTTTTCCATTTTTTAACATTACATTTTTATCAAATCTGCCTTCCAAATTCATCTCTCTCCAATTTAAAAGAATATCCTGTTTTCCTTTGTTTTATCCCTTTCGTTATATTTAAAAAGCGTCAACTGTCACGACCATCGTCGGATGTGTGTTATCGTGGACATAACTCGGCCGTCAATTATGATAAATTGCTTTATCTCGCACTAACTACACATTTTTGTCCTAACAAACTGACAAATATCAGTGCATTCTGTATATATTTTATAATAAGTAATAGATACTTATTACTAAATATGATATATAAATGTACCAAAATACTAGTAGTATAGTAGTAACAGGCAGTGGGACAGCAACTGACTATAAACACATTGATTGTGGGTTCGATCCCCATTCGAGTCAATATATTTTTTGCTTTAGTAAATCAAAGTCCAGTGTGGCGGGAAGTGGAGAGTGCAGTGTCTTAACACTAGATTATCTGCATACTGCGATAGAAAAAAAAACATTATATACTAATAGTATATATAATATTTTTTTTCTACATAATATTCCTCATACAGAAATACACCTCCCGGATGAGAGTCGGCTCCATGACATTTGGCTAAATAGTCAAAATTATTATAATTTTTTATGTTTTCGAAGTTTGTTTTTACAAGTCTTCATATACTAAATAATTTGGTTGAAGCTGTTTGACTTTAGTTGTCAGAGATTGTGTGTGTGTCAGTCAAAGTCGGCTTGTCTTAATCATACAAACAATTATGCTTCTTAAAAATATACAAGATTTCGTTATTAGAACTAACATTTTTGTCAGGTGATTTATTATTCATATTAAGAAAAAGAACGAGCTTCAAATTCGATTTTTTTTGGTGTTTGGTTTAATCTAGTGTGAATGTACTCCGTGTTTGTCACGCACCACCCAATTTTTGAAATATTGCATGTTGTGTGGTGGAACTCAACGCCGCGCTTTGTCATGTTTCCTCCCAGTGCGACCCGTATCCACATCTCACATGTTGTGAGTGCGCTGCTACAACTTTATATAATCTAAATTATGCGACACATAAATACAAAAAAAATTAAATATATAATATATATGAGAGTGGAATATTTTTCAATATAATCTACTCTATACACTTCAATGTCACAGCATTTATTTCAAGTAAATGTTCCATTAACCTAGCCTTAGAGTTGTGCAATATTCTCCCACTCCATTAGTGGAATCGTCTGGCTTAATTAAAAACGTTTATTACATATTTGCCTCACCTGGGGTCTGGGGACGTTCTTAGAACGACGTGCGTTCGTGTTTCTTTGGTGTCTATGATTGGTTGTTGGAAATATATCCTTTTTTTTGGATTTGATTTGAATATATTTCGTGTCGGGTGTATTTTACAGGAGATAGTTTAAAATACAGGCAAGAATTAGTAGCTCACTTGCTTATAGATTAGATTGCCGAATAAGTTACGCATAGAAAATTATCAAGATAGTAAAAACTTCTGTCGAATGAAATATGAAGTTTTTAATATTTATTAAAAAAGTTGCTCTTATAATACAAGAAAAGATACGAGAATGAGATCGTATACTGTTCTATGGGAACGAGTGCGACACTAACATTGAGATGTTTATTCATTTTGTGCATTCATGGTTATGTTCTACTACAGTACATACTTGGATGCAACGTTGAACACGTTGATGGGACACAACTCCTTTTTTCCCAACACCGTAGCACTTAAAATTGTGCCACGACGGCCCCTAATCTAATAATTAAAATGTATTTTGCATTAAACCTCTCATTCTTGCCCCAAATGCAAATGTTTCAAACGATTCGAACATTAAACACTTGTTCGTCGTTAATAGCGCCTACAATAGTACACACGGTGTGTACTTTAATAACGCCGCCAGTATTACCGTTTTATAACTTCCTCCGTATGTTGTGGATTGCGTTTCCTCCGACCTTTGAGTAGTTTATGATTGTTTGTTACGGCTATGCCTACGTTGTCGATAATGATGTATTGTAATGTAATTAGGATATGCCTTTATTTTGGGAGGACTTAAAATATATATATTTGAAAGAAATAACTAAATAATCAAACCTACAGCATTTAGTGCTGTCACTTATCGAGTGTTTTGAATTCTGTCTAGAAATCTAGAACAGAGTGTGAATAGATACATATATACAATGTGAAGCTGTGTAAAAATAATAATGATTAAATATATCTAATAAATAGTTTCTTTTAAGATCGAAATGTCTTGTTTTTAATTGGTTTTATTGTAATATATTTTAATTACTCAATGTATTCATTCGAGTATAATTTTGATCCGGCTCGAAGGACCAAAGTTAAATGTTTATGTAGTATTCAAATGATTACTCTAGGAGAAGCTCCGTGTATTTGATTCAATTTGAATACATTATTTACATTGTATTATACGAATGAATATTTCTAAAGTACACTTTATTAGAACAATAAAATTCAGCAAAGGTTTTTTTAATCATTTAATAAAATTTAAATTAATTTGATGGCTTAAACTCCTTAAGGACGAGTACGCGGTACCTAAAAATGAGATAATTTATTATTTTTTTTAAGTAATTTTACAGAAAACTGTGATTATTTTATAAATAATTTGTATTAAAAGTTGTATGTTTTTGCTTACAGTGACTTGGAAGGAACGCCGACCGCGCCTTCAGGCAGCTCGAGCAGTTCGAGTTTGTCGTCTAGAAGTAACGAGAGTAACACTGTCGCCGCTGAACATCAAGGTGTGTGTTATTTTCTATTTATTGTAATTTTTTTTTTATTTTAATTCATAACTTTTTTTTTATTCTTAATACTACTCAAAGTCACGCTTTGACTTTGTTTTGCCAGATTGACTCCTATATTATAAAGCTAACGCATTAGTACCAAAGCGGTTAGTTCAACATTACCTTGTGTTGTGGTAGGTTACTAAAATTATGATTCTGTCGAAACTGGTTACATCTGTCTATAATTTTTCAGTGATTTTTTATTTATGTATTTAAAATATACGAATATCAAGAGAGATATAGATTCAAGAAAGGACCTAACGATAATAATTTGTATTTCACTTGAAACAGTGTTTTCAGTTACTAAGGTTCATTAATCTTATTAATATTCTCGCATATATTAAAATGGGCAGTGGGAACCTAGTGTTAAATAATACACTCTGTTCCGCACCGTCGTAGAGGCGTGTCGAAAAATCGATGCCACACCGTCAGTCAGTCAGAAATATTAACCAATCTTTAACTCTATTTTCAGGATCTCAATCAGATTGGTCTGAGGAGGAGGATCCGTTGGCCGCGCAGTGGTCGGATAGCCTACCGCAACACATACGCGACACGATCATACTGTCGGCGCGTATACGCAAACGACAAGAGGTTATACATGGTAAGCTTTATGGAAAATCGTATTAAAACACTTTAAATTTATTACTTGTTTATTGGTGGTAACTTCTTGTGAGACTGACATTACTGACATTTATTTGTAACTTACAGAATATTTTCATTTGGATTTTGATAAATCGATGTGCGCTTTGTTTACGTAAATATAAATTTAACCCAAAAAAATATTTGATTTGCAACCTGTAATGACGTAACGTAGTTTTAAAATACACAAAGTCTTTTAACTTAAATGTTAGAATAAAAAATCCTAAAAATAAATATTTTATTCCAGAACTAATAGTCTCAGAAGGATCTCACGTACGCTGGTTGAAAGTCTTAGGTGTGGATTTCCTGAAACCCCTCGAAAGGCAACCTGCCCTACTTCCTCCAGAGGAGCTTCGAGCCCTTTTCCCGAATTTGCCGGGAGTTAGAGAGAGGCATACTAAATTGTACTCGGAGTTAAGACAAGTGAGAAATGAAGCGGTCAACCATGTGGTTGAGATACGACAAGTAGCTGATGCTATGTTGAACACGGTAATTAGTAGTTTTTCTTATTTAATATGAAAGCAGCAAATTTGATTTTCATTAAGAAATTAATTATTTAGATTTTTGCTCTTTCGTAACAAGGCCAAATGCAACTGGTGCAACTGATGAGTTCCGCCAATCGAAACTCAATGTGTCTAAATTTTTGGGGTGGGTGAGGGACGGAGTGTTTTAATACTAGATTTCCCTCTGCCTAACCTGTTACGCGGGTAAAAGCGTGAAAGTGAAGTAATATATTTTAGTAATTGAATATAACAATGTGTAAATAATCTTTACAGCTTGGAGAATCCGGTTATGCGCCATGTCTATCGAAGTTCTGTAGTGGACAGCGTATGGCGTTGGACTCTTTAAGAGAAAGGCGTAGAAAAAACAAGGAATTACACCAATTTTTGGCTGGTAGAGAACAACTGCCCAGATGTGGAAGATTACAGCTGAGGGATTTACTGGCTTGTGTATGGCAGAGGTGAGATAATACTTATTTTTTATTTACATTACATAATAACCATATCTTTGTGATTTTAAAACTGTTGCTTTAAGTTTTTTTTTAAATTCATTCTATAGATATTGTCTTTAATAGATATATGTAAATGACGCAATTGGGACTTTTCTCTTTTTCTTCCTTTGCTGAGCAAATAAAAAATATTTTCCAACCATGTAACAATTTTATTATAAAAATATAAACTTTAAAATAAAATAGAACCCCTATTAAGTCTAAAAATATTTTCAGAGTTGTGTTCTTAAATTTTTTTTCTGCAAAATAAATGAGCGCCCAAAACATTGAAACAGTTTTATATATGTTCATGAACGATTTATGCCACACATATTTGGAAAATTAATGTTTTGAAAGAATTTATGAAACCAACACTAAGCAAGTTTTTTCTCATTTCTCAGGTTAACAAAATACCAGCTTCTTCTAGAAAGTATTCTTAAAACGACAAGCGAGGATGGCGAAGATTCCGATAGTACAGATGATATTTGTCAACTAAAGAAGGCACTGTCAGTCGCAAAGGATGTACTACACAGTGTTGATACAGCGATACGAACACAGGAGAATTATCATAGGTATGTTTTTTCTCAATTTACAAGTTAATTAAGTACCAGCTCCTTCACATATGTACATAATTCATCGTATATTGAAATAGCAAAATAGCAAAGGTTTTCATATAGCAGTGTACGTAGAGGGAACTTTGTGTTAAGACTCTCTTCCCTGTTTTTCTACTCAATTTTCGATACATGGCGTGTTGAGTGGAGGAATCTAATGCCGTGCATTAACATCCGTCGTGTTAAAAAAAAAGAATATATATTTTTCATATGTTTTATTTTTTATCTTTTCTTTTTAGATTATGTACAATTCAAGACAAAATAGAAGTGCGTACGTTACCAGAGAAGTGTGGGACAGACTTCGAAGAACTACGCAAATTGGATTTGACAACACACACGTTGAGATTAGAGGGAGAATTAGCGTTACGGACTGATACTAAAAAAATACGTGTTTTGGTAAGTTAAGGGGTAATAGGTTCGATTTATTTGAGCTAAAAAAATAAAAATAAAGAGATTTTGGTGGAAAGTTTTGAGGTTGTTTTGTTTGAACTATAGCAAGCGCGGAAATTAGAAATATTTGACCATTTTTTCTATTAATGATGTGAATTTATTTGATTTTGTTTAAATTTATATTGAAAGATAAATTGAAAAACTGCAGTGATAATGTTGTGATAGAACAACTGCAGTCATAAGGTAGCAATGTTTCGTTAAGTTAGTAGTCTGAACCTACCAACATTTTTTTTGACGTTACTACCAGTACCACTAGTATAAGTATAGCATATATACAAATTTAAAATTAATATTGAATAAATTATCTAAAATAAATATGAACCTGCACTAACCTACAAGTATTTTCATCCTCAGGCGCTTATGTTAGAAGATAGTCTCGTTTTACTACAACGTGAGGGAGAAAAGTTTATACTACGACCGTTGCCGCAAACCGGACATAATAGTTATATCACACCTATTATTAAATGGTAAGAAAATATATTAAAAGTTTATATTTGATTATATAGAAATGTTTTAAAAAAATATCTTTTTGTATGTACATAAGTGATGAGGTACTATTTGAAACTACCTCATATTGCTTAAAATTATATATGGGAATACGGGAACGGGAATCTGACCCATAACCGTCGCGTTTTTATTTTTTCAAATGAATAACAATGTCCAATTGTACCTATAACAAATTATCGTGGGTGCTTTTTGCTTTTTAATATAGAAAAAACAAGTATTTATGTCAAAAAGCTAACTTACTTACTTACTAATAAGGACTGAGTTACTATCACAATACCTAAGCATTATGATAGTAACTCAGTCCTTATATAATATGTTGACAAGTGAAAGGACTGTTTACTTTCACAAGTGATTCTGAAAGTGATCTTATTTAATACTATATAATGTTTCTAGCAATTTCTGTAAGTTCTAAATTTGCTAAAAATCGATTCTACTCGATTCTAAAACTTATTCCACAAATATAAAGTCCAGATTTGTATATAGCCATATAAACTTCAATTCTATCCCTTATTCCAGAAAAATTATGTTGATATATATACTGTACATTTTATCTAAACATATTCATTCAGTTTTAAATCTTATTTCACAGGGATAAAGTACTATTTCGTCCAAACGCAGCCGTCAGGAATACATTCTTCCTAATGAACATAAACAGTATACAAATGCACGAGCTCTCAGCCAACACGGCCGCAGAGTATGCCAAGTGAGTTGTTATAAATTGATTTATTGTATTTTTTTTTAAATTATAATAGAATTATTTTTATATATTTTTCTTATTAGTTCGTTGAGTTGAACCAGAGAAACCCCTCTTTATATTATACCTGTGTTTCCAATTTCCATACAGAATATTAGAAATATATATTTTAATATATTTAAAGAATTGACGCGTACTAAAATATTATATATATGGTATGTTATATAAAATTTATTAATTAATGTATTTTTTATGCATAATTTTTTTTGTTAAATTGCATTCTGCACTCTTTCTCTATAATTAACTATCACTGTAAAATTTAATACTCCACGGTTCACACAATTTTCATAAAAAGGTATACAAAGCTTGTATATGACCTACGTTTAAATATATATACAAATATGTAACATGAATGTCTGTCGTGTATACACAGTTGGGTGAAACACATCCAAGAAGCCCGTTTGGCTGAGGCGCGACCAGTAGCTGCGCATGCTCATGCTCGCTCAGCTGATGAGACTGCTAGTAAGTATATACATACTTATTACTGGAATTGATAATTTTATTTAGTTTTTTGTTTTTATTTTCCGAATTAGTAATTGTTATTAGTGACATTTAGACTTTGAAACAGTATAATATAACAAAATTTAGAAAATAATATTTAGCTATTTTAGGATACATTTGAACCTATCCTACTAAATAATAAACTTAAGGTTTCTGAATATTTCAGCTATATGTTTATGTATATTCTATGTATATGTTTTTACTAAGATATCGGCGTTAAATAGAAATAGCCACGTTGTGTATGACACTTAACGCATTCTAAGTGTGAAAATTAATTCTAACCGCAGGAACCGTAGGCTACGCCGAAATGATTCACGTGACGTAATATAAGTCTTCTTCAATAAATGAACTATACTAGATAAAAAAATATCAACTCAAAACTAGTAGTTTTATAATATTGTTATATATTACAATAAATCAAATACTCAAAGTCAGTTTAAAAATTTATAGGTGAAATAAATGAGATTTTTTAAATTTAAATTATATTTTGTATAAAAAAATTAATAACCTATATAATATTTTTTAAATTTTCCAGCTGTAAACGTATCAAGAAATCCATCAGACGCCTCAGAGAAGTCAACGTCCAGCGCTCCGGCCGACACTGGCGAGAGAGAGCGAGAAAGAGACAGGATATCCAACGAGAATGATCGAGATCGAGATAGGATTTCAAACGACAGGGAGCGAGACAGAGACAGGGTTTCTGCTGACAGGGAGGAGAACGAGAAAGAAGTGGAGAAAGAGAAGGAAGATAAGGAAGAAAGGGCTTCGGGAGAGAAGGATGGGGATGATGAGAAGTGAGTTTTTTGTACAGAGTTTAGTTATTTATATCTACTAGAGAAAGAATTAATGCGTACTACGCGGCAACGTGTATGTTACTACACTTATTATAAAAGTGGGTGTTGCTTAATATAGGAAAGTGTATGTTATATTTATTTTATTAATTGAATGTTTTTATGCACTATTTTAACAAAATTTTGCACTCGTTCTCTATATAAACAAATACTTTTCAAATATTTAATATTTTGATTGTGACACCCAGGTCGGCCCAGACGCCCGCAGTGGGCCGCATCAGCACGCACAGCGGCAGCCCGCCGCCCGCGCTGCAGGGCGCCGTCACCGTGCGCGCCGACGCCGTGCACACCGCCAGGAGGGTGCTCTCACACCACGGTGAGGCCTTATTGTATTTTTAAAATGTTCAAAATCGTTCAAATATATTATATATAGTTAATTTTGTGTTTTCAAAGTGTGCGGTATATTCAGATATTTTATAAATGTCTTTAATTTTTTTATAGTATAAATAATAATATTAAAAAAATTAAGACTCTATAATATGATTATATATATATTTGTATAATAATATTGTCAGAGCGTCTCCGGCGCCTGGACGCGGCCATATCGCGCGCGCTGCTCGCGAAGAGCGCGGTGGTGGCGGAGCTGCTGGGCGTGCCGGCGCACAACTACGCGCACGTGGCCGAGCTCGCCGTCGCCGACGTCATGGGGCAAGTTGGTGAGTTATTATTTAAATATATTTTCTCTTGTTTTTTGAGTTCACGCTATATATCGTATATAACGGGGTAGGCAGATTGTCAAGACATTGTGGTTTGAGTGACAGACCTCAACGCTGCGCTTTGTATTGTTTTCAGAGCTAAGAAAATGAAAATTATATATTTTTAATTCCCCCGAATAACGATTGAACTTACAACCAGCATGTTTACGGTCGACACGATGAACTCAAACAGTGTAGTTATTTATGATCATGGATATATTGTATTATATATTTTGTACTAATTTTCAGACATTTGCGGTGAACTAAACACATCGCGTGAAACTGAAGCGCCAGATTTGCATCAATTATTACTCGCTGCGCAAGCGCAAGGTATTTTATTGTTTTGTAGTTAATTGTATATATCAGAGAGAGGAGTGCTGGTTTGATTATATGTATGTCAGTGAATTCAGTTACTGTTAGACTGGTAAATAGTTTAATTTTTTAACCAAACTTGATTATTATGATAACAATTTAAATTTACGGCATATTATTATTTCATATAGAGTTTAAAATCTTACAAATTCTCATCTTTATCCTTAATAATACTGAATAGATTTAGATGAAATTTTACTGTAATATAGCTTACATATCAGAATGACATAAAGGCTACAATTTAGATTTTTATTTAGAACATTATTGTTCTAATATTTTTTATTAGAACAATAATGTTCTAATATAAATATTAATTACGAGATATAATTTATTTTTGTAGTACTAAAATGTGTCTGCAGTTTGAGAAGAAGTTGACTTTTAGGTGTTTTTACATGTACACGACATATTTAAAAAATATTATTGAAAATGAAAAAAACCGAGTGCATACCAACATTTTTACATTTTAAGTTAAAATATTCTCGCCTTTAAATATGAAAACAATCTTTATTTTTATTATTGTTGTTTTACTTACTACTTTTTGTTTTCGTTTATTTTAACTTAACTTCTTTTTATTTACTTTATATACAGAGTGCAGTTTTATAAAATTTGAAAATATAAAAATTTTAATTATATTTCGATAATAATAAGATATTTAAAAAAAAAAAATTCGATAATAATAAGAATTTTGTAAAAAAAAATTCTCCCCGCTTTACTGGTATTCTATTTCAATTGTAATATAATATTATAATAAATTTTATGGCTATTTATAGTGTTATTAGTGAATTAATACTTAAAATATATATTTTTTAATTAATATAATAGCTCCATCAAACCTGTAATATAAAAGAACCTTTTTTTGACATGTTTACCTTTTATGTCATGCCTTCGTGAATCGAGTATAGTATAAGTACTCACAATATAAGTGTTATTTTTCTACCCCAGCCAATCAGCTAACGGAGGCGTTAAGCGCCGCAATGTCAGTGAGTGAGGCGGCCGCCATCGCCGCGCGATCCGGGCGGTGTGACGGCTGTCGACGACGATGTGATAATAATCATGGTGAGCTTATGTATATATTTATATTTATGTGTATCTATGATTATTATTAACGGAGTGTCTTAATGGGAACAGTATCTCATAACACTAGGTTCCCAAGTTCTGTCTGCCTAGTCTGCTATGTGATGGGTACAGTCTGAAGCAAAAAAACTTTAACTTTATTTCAAGAACTGTATTTATATTATATATTATTGTTTTGTTTTTGTATTTAATACAATATGTTTAATTTGTTATAGTTCTTTATTTTGCTTTACGGATTATTACGGGCAGGGTAGGCAAAGGCAACCTAGTACTGAGAACCTCTATTCTCCACGCCCCACCGAATTTTCGAATCATGGCGTATTGAATGATGGAACTCAACGCCGTGTTTTGTCTTATCATCAGAGCCAGTAAATAGACATTTAAATTTGTGGGGATTGTTTTCGTTGTCTCGTTCCGATAAGCAACAAGCAATATCACGTAGTGGGTAACGAGGTGTATTAACACTAGATCCATCAGATATGAAGTGACAAAATTATTTATATGGCAATTTTTTTTTCTCAAAATTTCCAGACCAAGAAAATCTAGATAAATCGTCAGATTTATCTACAAACGAATCGAGAATAGTAGACACTAGTGTAGCCATGGGTGATATAATAACTGACTCTGAAACGTCTTTTGAAATGTTACCAGATTATACGCAAAATGGAGCTACGGAAATGCCCTTAGGTGAGTTATAAATAATCTTTACATTATGTGTGCGTAAATATTGAGATCAATGGTTGTAGGTTCGATTCTTAATCGGGAGAATTTTTATTTCTCCGCTTCGGGTAACAATTAGCGATACAACACCCGTCGTTAAGTCACTCCACTCAAAATGGTGTCAGTAGACATTTCTCTAAATATTTTTTATCTCTCTCACTTTATGCGGGTTAGGAATGAAGCTATAAAAAATTGTGATTATTATGTGTTAAGAAGTGTTATGAATTAATTATGTATACATTATTCTGTTTTACAGAAGTGTCACAAAATCATTTTTATTATTCTACAGAAGCTCACATAATCGAAAGAGACACATCTGACTTTTCGGAGTTAAGCTCGGCAAACGGAGCGGCGCTCGCAACCCGCCTTGCACCGCTCGCAGGCTCTCTTCACGCGGCGTTAAGCGGCGCGCTTGCTGCTCTACCCCGCGCCCATCACGAACGCCGAACGCTGCGTGCAGAGCTCAGCGCCGCGCGTGACCGGGCAGATCGCGCTGAACGCCGCGCTCGCGCTGGTGAGTTTCGCTTTTATGTTATTAATTTTTATGTTATTATTTGATTTTAAATATACCTACGAGCATGCAGAATGTGTAGTAATTAATTATACTTCTGATAATAATTTAGATAAAATTTACTATAATATAGCTAATATATCAAAATAGCAGATGGGTTACTTTCTTTACATTTATGAACATTTTGTTTTACATTTTTACATTTATGTAATTAATATGTATAATTAGGCTCTAATATAAGTTAAAGCGCGTGGGTCGCTAAATATATATTATTTTATAACTAAATATATATTAGTGATCACGCTTCACGCTGTAAAGCTAAGTTATACATCATGATATCACTAATTTACTAATAATGTTCAAAACATGTGTGTAACGTCGATATTTGGTCTGTTACAGAGTACGGAGTTACGGAAGAGATTTGTCCAAAAGGCGTTGACCAATCGATACAGGTATTGTAATATTTTGTTTTTTTTTTACTTCACACTGTATCCCGTATATAACGGGGTTCCCAGAGGTAACGTAGTGTCAAAACACTTCGTTCCCCACGTATCGCTTAATTTTCGAGATATAGCACGTAGAATGGCGGAATTGAACGTCGAGCTTTGTTTTGTTACCAGAATGGTGCAATGAAAATAAAATAAATGTAATTATCCCTCCAAGTGAGGATCGAACCAACAACTATCGTAAATATTGAATGGCGGAGTTTAACGCCACGCTTTTTCACGTCTTACAGAAGCAAGGAAATGAAAATGATGTAAATATAATCATTTCCCTTACATGGGCATCGAATCCATAACTATCATTTACAGTCAGACGATGCCTACTGCGACATGACGGTCTCAACTAATTCAATTCAAATAATTTTATTTAAAAATAAGAAGTTGCATGTTTTATTTTTTGAACGTCAAATAGTTTACCACCAGTTCACTAAAGTTAATGCCTCAGACGTGAGAACAACCGGCGCAAGAAACTCAGCGGGACTTATTTTTTTAAAATCTATAATATTTTATACAATTAATTATTATTTATATTTTTATAAAGCTAAGTAACATTATTAATATTTTCTTTTTTCTATTTATTTCAGGACCAACCGAGCAACGGGGGTTGATTCCTCAAAGCCCTAGTATTTAAGTTATGAAAAAAACCTGCGTTAATTTACGTCAAATACCATCGATTTTAACTAACTTAATGGAAATTCTCACTAAAATCGGTCCAGCATTTTTCTGACATTACTATGTGAATCAATTTAATTGATTTAAAAATAGTTATTGTCAGTCTGTTTGTGTATATATTATGCCATAACCGGGATTTTTCTTTAAGAATAATATTGTTTTATTTAAAAGTCTCATCGAAATCGGTTTACATTTTTTGCTCTTCATGTTGTTACCTTCCTGATTAGTATTAATTTTTTGTGTCTAATTCTAATTTAAGTATAATTCCATTAAGCGTTTTTCTTTTTTGTATAGAAAATGTATCCGTTTATACATTATAGATAATTATTATATATTATACATATGCATAAATATATATAACTTTAGTGATTTTGTAAATAATGTCTGTTCGTCATACAATTTGTTATAGAGTATTATTATTTTGACAATATTTAATTAAAATGGTGGTGATTTTGGTTTTTTTTTTAAATTTCAAAAGCTTTTGTACAAACATACATATATACTTTAATATTGTATGATCATCTTAAGTACCTTTGCCGATGCCATATTAATTGTTTATACAAATATAGTAAAGCAACACTCAGTATAGAAACTATTAGATGGGTGTCCGTTTTTTGTTTCTGAGATTTTCAAAATACACATGCATACATACATATATAAATATAATAAGTTAGTCTGTACATAAACCTGTGTATGTAAAAGTAGTATTAGTGAATGCCATTATAGCGTCGTTTCAGTTTAGCTTAGATAATTATGTTACGTTCAAATTGTCAATTTTCCGTTTGAATATTTTTTTTTCACTTCTTAATGTATATATTGATTATAATGTTGTTAATGCTGTGTAGAGGATGGCTCTTTCTTTATATTGTTTTTTTTTTATATTTCAAAAGATATATTAAATAAAAAGCAAACATAATTTTATTTATGACCATTTATAAAAAAAAAAACTATTGCCTGTCTATAGTTACTTATAAGTTTTAATTTATTATTTCCTAACATTTTTTTAGTTTCTTCCGCAAAAACAATAAAAAAATTCTCAGTCGCGCACCGGACCTCTAACATAAAATGTTAAACGTTTTTTTTGCTTCAGACGGTCTTAGTAAAAAACTAATTGGCAAAAAATATGTACGTACATACAGAATACTCTGCTTAAATACATATTATATCGAGTAAACAATAGAGTAAACTATTGTCTAATTTAAAAAATAATGTTTTGTCGGAAATTAAATAATATGACTATAACTAACTAAATAAATACAACAAGAAACTTTAAAATATAACATTGATTGCAACTAAAATGTAATGTTAGGATTTAAAATGTAACACAGATTTTTATATTTCATGAAAAAAAAGTTAATATATCTAATAATAATGCAGTACATTTAATTTTCATGTTTGTCTCCATATGCCTGAGCCTCCTTGTCAATTTATCAATATTTTTTACTGTAAATAAATTACAGAATCATCTAACGTATTACAACTAAAGTTTAATAATCTAAAGTTAATAAATTTTTTTTTTTCTTTAAATTGATCAATTTTTATCATTAAACAGTCACACTCTAGTTTACTCTATATAATAGTATTTTTATTACATTTTAAAAGATTTTTAAAAACTCGTACTTGTCATACGCCGCCGTCTTCATAGAGACGGACTGTGATGTGAGATATCTATTGATTTTGTTTTATCCAATTAATTGAACTATGGAACCAATTATTTTATATATAGAACCAATTTATTGGTCCTGAAACCAATTAATTGTTTTATTTTATACAATTTTTGAATTAACCAGAAAAAATATATGTTTGGTTATGTTGAAATGTTTTTTGTTCGTGTTACAATAGTAAATATGCTATATTTTTTGGTAATTTTAAAGAAATTAGTTAAAAGTGAAAATTGGTTCTATATTTTTTTTTAGTTCAAATTTGTATGTAACCTGTTTTTGTGGAAAAAATGGAAAAAATATATATTTAACATTTCATATTTCTCTCTTTTATTCTTAATATCAATTGGATAATAAATTAATACTAAATAAATAAATTGGATATTTGACTTAAAATGATTGTTAAACATAATATACCTTTTGTAGTTAATATATTATAAACACCTTTAGAATAAAGAAAGAGCCATTATATCATGTTAGAAAAAAAATCGTACACATCAATTTTGAAAGTGATCTAAGTCTTAATTTTGAAATTATCAAAATTGTAAATCAAGTTTTCTTTTCGAAATATTGTTATAATTGTTATATTTAATATACAATAATGTAATCATGATATATTAAAACACAGAATGTTTGCGGTTAGCCATTTTCACTTTTTATGTATAATTCATTAAAAAAAATAATTGATTCATCAAATCAATTATCCGAATAAATAGTTAAACTATTTATTTTTTGACCAAAAAAACTATTAAAAAAATCCGTACTTTGTAATCGTTTAAAATATATTTTGTATGTTAGTGTTTAACCAAATAACTCCTTTTTACCCATTTACGTCGGAATCTAGGTAATTTTTGATATTTATGTATATCTCGAATAAATAGAAAAATCGATTAAAATAAATTATATTTTATAATCGTCATTTTTATATGAAATGTATGGGGTATGAAGAATTGTTGGCATTTTCTACAATATATAATTTTTTTGTACAAAAAATCGATTTTGTTTAGTTTTTATTCGATTATTACTCTATATGTGTAAGCTACGTGTTATTTAATAATACAAAGTGGAAATTAGGTTTTGTGATGTTCTTTTTTTATATTAATAGTATATTATATTCGTATGTACGTTCGTCTCTTCGTACCCCCTAACACAGATCCTTCGCTAATGATTCGCTTCGCAAAATTGTAACACGTAGAAGTAAATAAATACCGTTATAAACAGATGTACGAGATGTTTTATTTTTCCATTTTAGTAATATATATTATACGCTGTATCCCGTATGGTAGGTAGAGGGAACTCAGAGTCTAAGACATTCTTTTTGCCGCGCACCGTCACAAATTATAAAGACATTGCGTGTTAACTGGTTAAACCGAGGAAAGTTTTTTATATACTACTTCCCCCGACTGGGAATCGAACTCATGACTGTCGTATCAACACACACTATGCCGCACTATGGGCAATCGAGGTCTGTATCAGATCAAAAATCGATAACTTTTTTATTTGTTAAGATAAACAATTGAATTTTTGCACAAGCATAAAGTATAAAATAGCGCTTTAGGTAAAGTTCAGATATTATACTTTTATTGGAGTATATATATATATATATAAAAAATAATGAAAAAAAATATTTAATTTCCCTAGTCCACACTACTTATAGTAGTTATAAAAATGTATTATTAAATTAGTTTACTAAGAAACAATGTTTCTTAAGCTGTTATCTATTTGAGTATATAGTNATATATATATATATATATATATATATATATATATATATATATATATATATATATATATATATATATATATATATATATATATATATATATATATATATATATATATATATATATATATATATATATATATATATATATATATATATATATATATATATATATATATATATATATATATATATATATATATATATATATATATATATATATATATATATATATATATATATATATATATATATATATATATATATATATATATATATATATATATATATATATATATATATATATATATATATATATATATATATATATATATATATATATATATATATATATATATATATATATATATATATATATATATATATATATATATATATATATATATATATATATATATATATATATATATATATATATATATATATATATATATATATATATATATATATATATATATATATATATATATATATATATATATATATATATATATATATATATATATATATATATATATATATATATATATATATATATATATATATATATATATATATATATATATATATATATATATATATATATATATATATATATATATATATATATATATATATATATATATATATATATATATATATATATATATATATATATATATATATATATATATATATATATATATATATATATATATATATATATATATATATATATATATATATATATATATATATATATATATATATATATATATATATATATATATATATATATATATATATATATATATATATATATATATATATATATATATATATATATATATATATATATATATATATATATATATATATATATATATATATATATATATATATATATATATATATATATATATATATATATATATATATATATATATATATATATATATATATATATATATATATATATATATATATATATATATATATATATATATATATATATATATATATATATATATATATATATATATATATATATATATATATATATATATATATATATATATATATATATATATATATATATATATATATATATATATATATATATATATATATATATATATATATATATATATATATATATATATATATATATATATATATATATATATATATATATATATATATATATATATATATATATATATATATATATATATATATATATATATATATATATATATATATATATATATATATATATATATATATATATATATATATATATATATATATATATATATATATATATATATATATATATATATATATATATATATATATATATATATATATATATATATATATATATATATATATATATATATATATATATATATATATATATATATATATATATATATATATATATATATATATATATATATATATATATATATATATATATATATATATATATATATATATATATATATATATATATATATATATATATATATATATATATATATATATATATATATATATATATATATATATATATATATATATATATATATATATATATATATATATATATATATATATATATATATATATATATATATATATATATATATATATATATATATATATATATATATATATATATATATATATATATATATATATATATATATATATATATATATATATATATATATATATATATATATATATATATATATATATATATATATATATATATATATATATATATATATATATATATATATATATATATATATATATATATATATATATATATATATATATATATATATATATATATATATATATATATATATATATATATATATATATATATATATATATATATATATATATATATATATATATATATATATATATATATATATATATATATATATATATATATATATATATATATATATATATATATATATATATATATATATATATATATATATATATATATATATATATATATATATATATATATATATATATATATATATATATATATATATATATATATATATATATATATATATATATATATATATATATATATATATATATATATATATATATATATATATATATATTCATTCAGCTATGACATTGACGTCTCTTAAAAACAAGAAAGAATAATATATTTTATTATTTAATTTAATTAATACGAACCGGTGAAACAATAGCTTTAAATGTTGTTTCTCTTTTCAGGTGAGTTTATAATTGATAAATGTAAATAATGTTTGTAAAAGTGTGAGCATCTATTTATGTAATAAATCTCTTTTCAGAGCAACTCAATTCTAGTTAAGGATAATTATAAAACACATTATAAAACAACATTATTTACTCACTTCGTTTACATACATACATACATTATATATATATATATATATATATATATATATATATATATATATATATATATATATATATATGTTTATAAAATTCGTTGATACATATGTAATCCTCGGTAGTATAGTGGTAAGTATCCCCGCCTGTCACGCGGGAGACCGGGGTTCGATTCCCCGCCGGGGAGAATTTTATGTTTTGCTCTTTTAATTTTTTTCTATATTTTCAATAAATATGTTTAAAATATTTATTTTGTAACTGAGTTTAAATAATAGAACAGCTACGGACAGACACGGCGCTATGACACTCCCTCTGTTATAATATTTTTTTTTAGCTTAACGTTGCACTTATCAGAGACGGATTTGTGAGGTCTCAAAAGGAAATCGAACCCAGAAGCTGTCGCGCTTACAATCGGACGTGCTTACAATCTGCGCCTCCAAGGCCTCTTTTATAAAATTAAAAGATTTTTATATAAATTTTAACATTTTAATGTTATTCCACACTAGGATAAAAATACTTATTAAGAAAACGCATAAAAATTATGAACGTAGCGAGATTTGAACCCGCACCTTTATATATGTTTTAATCAAGTAGTAGTTTTACCTTGTGTAGTATTGGTAATAGCGTCGCAAGCAGTAGGGATGTCACCCGGTGACGCAAACTGTACTAAATACGCGAAAGTTTCAGTGATTCCGTACCAAAAAAAGGTAGCCCTGTCTAATGGAGATGACGCTTGGAGCAGAGAACAGGTGCTGAAATATAAAATATATTTTAAGTTATAACTTTCTTACTTACTGTAATGTTTCCAAGAGGTGCGGGTTCGAGTTACGCCACGTTAAAAAATTATATGATTTGTATAATATTTATTAATAATGATTTTGGTTGATTATAATGGTCAAATAAAACGCTACGGTCCGTGGTTCGTATTCCACTCGGGGGAATTAATTTTTTTCATTTAGCCGATGTGGTGACAAGATAAAGCGTGGCGTAAAGTTCCGCCTTTCAACACGCAATGTCTCTAAAATTGGGCGCACTTGGGTCATGCACATGATTTCATTTTCTCACTTCGGTTAGAAGACAAAGCGCAGCGTTAAGTTTCGCCACTCAATATGCAATGTCCTGAATATTAATAAGCGATGCGTGGGAAACGGAGTGTCTTAACATTAGGTTACTCCTACTTATCTTGCTATATGCGGGACGTATAACGTGAGACTTAAATAAAAAATATATATAATAAAAAGTACAAAGTTGAGGCCAGACGCAGCGTAGGGGTACAAAGTGTAAATCTGACTGTAAATCGACCGGTTGTGGGTTCGATCCCCACTCGAGGAAATGAAATATTTATTTACATTTATATTTTCATTTCCTCGCTTTGGTAACGAGGCAAAGCGTGGCGTTGAGTTCCGCCACTCAACATGCAATGCCTCCAGAACTTGGCGGAAAGTGGGGAACGGAATGTATGTACACAA
Organism: Heliconius hermathena; assembly: GCA_013403705.1. Taxonomy (NCBI): domain Eukaryota; kingdom Metazoa; phylum Arthropoda; class Insecta; order Lepidoptera; family Nymphalidae; genus Heliconius; species Heliconius hermathena. The sequence goes on from JAAIXJ010000057.1 coordinate 782,310, forward strand.
GGTTCCCTGTCCTTACCCTGCTGTGTGCATACAGGGATACAGCGTGAAGCTAATTTTATTTTATTTTTTTTATATGAAAAGTACTTTTATTTTTATAAATATGTATATAGTACGATTTACTAAGGATTATAATAGGCATTTCACATACAGTATGCAGATTGAAAAATATTCTGTAAAAGTATTTTCACAATTTTTTTTGTTTTAACGTTTTATTCACACAACGAGGAACAAAAATAACAAAAAATGTAGATACAGCTGTTAAAAACCGTGAAATTTTAAAATGTTTTATCATTTCATATAAAGGAGCTGAGACCGTTGTAGCATAGGGGCACAAGCGTGTGACTGTATGCGCGATAAGTTATGGGTCCGATTCCCACTCTAGATCAATGGTTTAAGAATTCGGCGGAAAGTGGGGAGTGCCTTAATGGGAAGTCATTTCACTAGGATCGCTGGTGTCCTCTGGCTATCCTGCTATGTGTATGATACAGCTAAAAAAATAATATAAAATAGCTTAGAGTGAACGTTTCTTTGGCATCGAAGATATAATTTAGGCGGCCCATTCATTTACAATAATATAAATATAACAATTAGTCAATCATTACTATTTATATATAATTTTTTTAACAAACGACGTTGTGGGTTCGATTCCTACTCGGAGGAATTAATTATTTTTATTTCTCCAAAATAGGACAGGACATAGGGAACGAAGTGTCTCAACACTAGGGTATCTCTATCTACTGTTATATGCGGGATATAGCGTGAAGATTAATTAAAACATTAAAAATGGTTACTAACTTAAAAAGCTGCGATATCCTTTCTGCCCCCGCCGGCGTGTCCAATATCTCCACAATACTTTGCACTCCTTTCTCAATAGATAATAGACAAGCCTCGCCGCCTTGTTCCTTTATAGCTTTTGCTATAATTTCGACATACTCTGTAAAATATTGGAAAGAACTTAAACGTGGAAATGTATATTGGTAAAAGTGTTAAACAAAATTATGATAGTTAATAAAATAATGTACACATCTTTACTTTATGCTATATCATAGGGAGCGCAGCATTGAGTTGAGTAGTAAAACTCAAGGCTTCGCTACACGAGCGAAAAAATGAAAATATTAAATGTTTCATTTCCTCGAATGGAAATCGATCCCACAACTTGTCGCGTTAACAGTCATACGTTTGTGCCTCTGCGCCACGACTGGCCTCAAAAGTATAAAGAACTTATAATGAAAAGTGGCTAAAAATCCTTTGACATTTTATTCACCATTTTTTTTTTGTATGAAAACGTGTATTTTTTGTAATAAAGGCATTCCTCGATTACGCCGGCGCTGAAAAATTGAAACTGTAAATAAATTTGGCCACATTCCTCGGGACGTATATGAAATGAAATAAAATAAAACAAAAATCGACGTCCAAAATATTTTTGCTGGAAGTCAAACGATAAAATAGTCGAAATCGACATACACAAGCATTTATACAGATACGAGTACATCTGTAGAAATATCCACCTTTATTACACACTTCTTCCAAGCTTCGCAGTGTATCCAATATATAGAAGGAAAGACAGCTAAAATCTAGTGTTAAGACACTCCGTCCATTGGGAGTTGAGTAGCGGAACTCAGCGCCGTGATTTTTGTTATTACATGAGCGATGAAATGAATATATTAATAAATTTTCTAGTGTAGAAATCGAATCGACCACCGTCACTTTTATAGAAATACGCTGTTCCACGACGGCCGCTTTAACAAAAAAAAACACAAATGTACGTAAAAAACTGAAAAATATATTTTTGGGTGGAAAATTTTCGACTAAAAGAGGAATATTTAAAATACAAACCCGGTTAAGCGATATGACGGAATTTTTTTATCATTCTATGGTTTATTCGCATACGCACTGTGGAAGTGCTCCGGGCTGTTGTCCAGCTATTAAAATGTTTATTAAGTTATTCCTAAAAGTACTATACTATAACGCGTATCGTGATAACTATTTAGTTTTAAAGGACTTTTTTTTATCTAACAATCGTGAAATATATGATTGATATACAAAGGAAAGAAAGAAAGGGTAAAATATATTGAGACCGTCGTGGCGCAGTGGCACTAGTGTGAGACTAAACGCGATGGTTGTGGGTTCGATCGATAACAGTTTAGAGGGATGAAATATTTAATATCCACATTTATCGCCCTGGAACACGAAATGTCTCGATAATTTGGCGCAAAATGTGAGAAACGGAACGTTTTAACACTAGTTTCGTCCTTCCTACAATCTGCGAGATACCGCGTAAAGTGGAAAAAAAAAATTCAAAGGAAATTTAAACGACGACTTACTTAGAAGTTAATTATTTTCAATGTTATTCAATATTCCTACATACCTATTAGGAACATCTAATATAGAATTCTCATAGACCAACTAAATTGTAACTTGGGGTATGATTCTTTAATAAATAATTGGTCAGTCTGATGAGAATTATTGATTGCCATATTAATCCCGAGGGTCAGAAACATATGATGTGAAATTTATTTGAAGAAAATCCGTTCTTCACGCACCACCCAGATTTCTCGACATTGCTTTGTTCAAAGAGGGAAAACAACGCCGCGCTTTGGCTCTGATAGTTACAAGACCATGGAAATGAAATAAGGAAGACGCAATAAAAATCAATTTCTTGCTTAAAAATTGCTTGCAAAAACTAAAAATAACATACCAGGGAAGTCTTCTTGAGCATGCAAAGGGCCACTATCTGAGAAGACAGCACTGATGAGATGAGGGTAGGCGAGTCTCATCCACGTCGCCATACTGCCCGCGTAGGAACAACCCACTAGAGCTACCTTACCGTTTCTAAGACAAAAAAAAAACTTGGGTGTGGCTGTGTCATAGAGACGGCCGTTTGTTGTACGTGAATAATTTTATGTAACTAGTTATAAATTTTTAATTATATGTTTAGAATAAAAGCAAGGAACCAAATAATTATTGGTACAATATAACTTTATGAATTATAGCTATGATAATAATAATAATTATTATTATTCTTTATTTTCATCTCACAGACCTTGGTCATCATAAATACACATTTGACAAAGAAACCAGTGGTGAACAGTAAAAAGCTAATGCGAGTCAGATAGGGCAAATATGAACAGTATAGACAGACAGACCTTAGACTAATCGTTAGTATATATTTATAATTAATTTAAGCTTACATGTTAGTATGTGTGTGTATGTGTGTATGGGAGTGAATGTATGAGTACGTGTGCGTGTGTGTAATTGTGTGAGTAGATGAGTGTGTCAATATCTATGTCTGTATCTGCGTATTATTTAGGAATTAAGAATAAATTCTCAGTTTCATCATAGTTACAGCATTTAAGACATTCCGTTACAAGCTTTTTACATTTATTTTTATGAACAACACGACAAATAGCATACAACATACATTAAGATTTCTGGTAAAAGTTAAACCGATAAAGATATTATAGCAAAAGTGTTGTTGAAGTTTCAATATAAAACAAATTGAACTCGCTGAACATTAAGTCGGGCAATGAGCGGTTTGAGACATCAACATTAAAGTGTCCAACTATCATACTGGCCAATATCAAGTTCGTAATCGGGTATCATTTTAGAGAGATGTTCTTGGAATATTTGAACAACGAGCGTAAAATAAAGAGTCTCATGTCTGCTTACGCTGTGTCCAAGTGGATATAAATACACCTCAGTACAAATTTGAAGAATTTAAAGACATATATCACACAACTTTTGTCTTTCAAATGAATTTCCGACATCAACTCCCACTTCAATGTTAATTCTACTACAATCGGTGAAGCTATTAATGTTTCGATATATGCCGACTCCACTGGCTTCGCGAATTGAAGATGATGATACAACTACTGATGATGTAGTTGCAATTTGTCTGTTCTCAGCGATATAACAATATGATCTTATATCTTATAAAATATCAAAGCCAAGCACATCCATGCCAGTGTATGGAATTTTCCATCCAAGTTTCTCTGATTGCCAAATATCCAGATCAGTTGATGATTGTATCGTTAGAGATGTCTTCTGAGGGCGCGACCAAGATTTGTGAACTAATGGCGGCAACAAGTATAATACAATTTAACGCTACGCTACGCTATTTAGTTTTTTTTACTTTGACGATTAGTGTCAGCTTCAGCTTACTGTAGAAGACGCCGGACCAAATCCGTGATCCGTGATGCAGATGTACTGGTGCCGTCATTAATTCGCTCGGCCGCATTCATTGTTCTACGTCCCCGGCACTGCTTGCTTCGATCAGATGATGTTTTATTACTACCATTTGGTTGTTCTTGAGATGCTCTCTCCACCCATATACGAGATTTGTATTTTGTTTTGGTTTTGTTGATGCGTATAGTCCGACATTATATATTTTTCATATTTTTTTATTCACTGTCCCTACTTTAAAGTATGTTTTTTTAAAATACTATCTAAATAATCTAAAATTAAGCTAAAACTAAACTTCGTAGCTTCCCCGAGTAAAAAGTTATACTAATTGCAAATCTTGATACGCAGCAAAATAACCTTAAATTTCTTCTCGTTTATTATAATAAATTCTTTGATTCTTTAGCTATTGATTCTTTATCCAGTGATATAATTTTAATTTGGATATAGAGGATAGTTTTGAAACTGCAAGGCCAAACTGTATTCCCCAATTTTGTTATCATTAGGAAGCAAATTTATAAACGTATTCACGTCAAAACAATAAAAAGAAAATATACTAATACGCTAGTTTGTTTACACATATTAAGTGTATCGGAGCAAACAAGTTCATACATGTGATTACACATACATACATTTGAAATTAATTTAAAATTATTATTACAGATCCACACATGTGATCATAGATCTACACATGTGATTAGATATTTACACATGCTATTCCATATTCATATCCATGTGTGGCAGCTTTTTTGTTTATATATTCATTCGGCGATTCAAAAGTGCTTATATTAAGTCTATTTGAATAAAGAATATTTTGAATTTGAATATAAATAATTACAGTTCCACACATGTGATTACACATTCAAACATGTGATCACAGATTCACATGTGATTTCACATCCACGCATGAAATTACAGACTCACATATGTAATCATGGATTTACGCATGTGATTACATTTCAAACATGTGATCACAGATCCACACGCGTTTACACATCTATGCATGAAAATACAGATTCACATAAGTGATCACAAATCTACACATGTGATGACACATTCAAACATGTGATCATAGATCGCCAAGGGATTAAACATCAACGTATGAGATTACAGATTTACATATGTGATCACTGATTTACACATGTGATTACACATCCATGTATATAATAACAGGTCCTCACTTGTGCTTACACATCGACAAATTTTCCATATTTACAAAACCTTAGCAAATTGATTTTTTTCTCGTTAGTTCGATTCTCATTCGAGGTATTTAATTATTTTTAATTCCTAGCTCTAGTGACAAGGCAAAGCGACAACAGACAATCAATAATCGACAACAGAAATCTTGAAAATTGAAGGGAAAGTGGGAAAGGAAGTGTCTTGATACTAAGTTCCCACTGCTTACCCTATTTGTGCATATGTAGGACACAGTGTAAAGCCAAAAAATAATTAAGTTAAAGAAAATTAAATTCCGATTATTAAAAATCTTATTCTTCTTCTTCTTGTCTTCAGACAAATAAATATCTTAACTGAAATGTCTAAGCGATGTGTCCACCTGACAAACTGACAAACAGACTGACATTTAAACTGACAAGCGGAAATGTACACAAAGTTAGCGCTTTTGTTATTTAAGTTGTGGTTTTCGCAAAAATCAAGGGTAAAATGGTAAAGAAAAGGTGAAATCGCAACATTTATAGTTGGAACGGTACCAAATCTTTAGATCTTTCAAACCTTGGTAAAGTTTACTTTGCAATTTATCTCTTTGGAAAGTATTGTCGGGGTGTTTCTGTAGAAATGCACCGATATCGGTTTTCGAGGTAAAAGCGAAAATATAAATACACAACTGATCAATAAATATATAAATATGCATGATAATATAATTTGTGCTTTATTCTTAATTAATTTATAAAGGAAAAGATAGCTACCCTGCTATCCCTAGTCCTTACCTATGTAGAGGGAATAGATGTGTTTGCACGCTCCGTTCTCCACTCTCCGCTCAATATTTAAAATATTGTGAGTGGGAATGGGATAAAAAGGGTGTAAAATTAAATAAAAATTCAAATAATTCTATTCAAAATAAGAAGTTACATGCTTCATTTTTGAAAGTCAAATAATTTACCACCAGTTCACTAAAGTTAATGCCTCAGACCAGAGAAGAACCGGCGCAAGAAACTCAGCGGGAATTATTTTTTTAAATCAATTTTATACAAATACATATTTAATTATCTGTGACAATGATACTTTTGAATCAGATTGGAGCGAGCATTTCATTACCAAGGCGTGTTATCATTTATAAAATCATTAAATTGGTAATTAACACACACAATACACAAATCTGTAACACACAAACGTCTTTTCACATTTTGTTAAATCGTGATATAGACGTTTTCTGGGATCCTATTGTAAAAGCGTACACATTATCCCATGAAAGAATTGCGGATTCGATGCAACCGAGTTACAGGTGCACTAAGATTAAGCCTATTCTTGGTGTTATTATTATGAACATCACAACGATCACATGTATATCACAATATTATGAACATCACAAGTAATCCATTTCCTGAAGTGAGGATTGAAGCTACAAACGTCACGTTTAAATTCGCTGTGTCGCCACCCCCGATTTTTGAAAGTACTACTGAATATCTTCGCTTTAACATAACATTTTTTAAAAAGTTTAATAATGTAAAAGTTGAAGAGCTTTCTTCTTTACAAATATTAGGCAACAGTGCCTCCGTGGCGCAATGGTTAGCGCGTTCGGCTGTTAGCCGAAAGGTTGGTGGTTCGAGCCCACCCGGGGGCGGTTAAGTTTTTGAATCTTTTGCCAATTTCAATCGCAGAATGATGTTTTGTACTCGTATATGAATTAAGATACAATATAAATATTTAATTTCGCCATCCTTATTCTTTTGTATTTTTTTATTTGCTTGAATTAGGTTGAACTTAATTCTTTTACAATAGATACTATTACAGATAGACGTTAGTGAATAGTGACGTCTTATTTACAAAAGTCATGTAAATTTCTGAAGAGAGTCGTGGCGCAGGGACACAAGTGTGGAAAGGTTGTCAGTTAAACTTCCATTTGAGGAAATAGAATATTTACGTTTCCTTGCTCTGGTAACGGTTCAAATTACGGCGTTGAGTTCCGCCACTCAACACGCAATGCCTCCAGAATTTGGCGGAAAGTGGGTTCACTAGGTTCCCTTTGCCTACCCTGCTGTGTGCGGGATACACCTTATTTCATTTTCATTTTACTTTCTTCTTGATTCTGAACTATCGATTCTCTCCTCTGAGCACTGGAAGTCACAAATCGGACGCAAAGCGGAGAATGAAGTCTTGAAACTATATTTTCAATATCTATAAGCGAGATAAAGTGTGAAACTGCAAAAAAATCAGAAATGCTGGAAATACGTACTTATATCTGCCATTTTCAAAGTCATCGCTTTGGACGTGTTGTATGAACTGCGCGAGGTCTCCCAGCGCCTGGTCCACGTTTAAATATCTTAGATCTGATGAACTTGTGTCACTGCGGAATTGTAAATATATTTCATTAATATAAGTTTTATTAATATTTTTTTAAATGTTAATCTACAGTTAAGATAGAAAAAAACTTATTAAGAAAACATACAAAAATTTTAACGGAGAGGGATTTGAATCTGCGCCTCATTGAAACCGTCCAATATAAGATTTTACTGTATTAGGGCACATCTATATTTAATATTTTAAATCTGAAGGGTTTGTTTGGTTGAACGCAATAATCACAGGAAAAAAAAATCTTTTTTCTATGCTTGTTTCTTGATGAAAACTAGAGGCTACGCACGTTCCATTACGTTAATCGCGTTGAGGTGACTCACTGAATTTGAAGCCAAAGGTACCAGGGCCATTTAAAATGTATCATATCTCATACAACTTTTAGTTGTTTGACCACGCAGGTGGCGCCGCATGTAAGAACTAGAATTAAATAATATTTATTCTGATACTGAGTGACTGATCACAACGCACAACAAAAACTACGAACAGGACGCTGATATTTGCTATATAGCGTTTTGGGCAGAAAAAATAAAATTTTACGTTTGACGTCAAAAAGTCTACGTAAGCTATGCAGCGGGCGTCAACTAGTTTGTTTACTTGAGCATTGGAATTATAATTATGTTAATACAGTGAGTTGATTCTATTCTTAATTCAAGATGTAAACGCTGATAAAAAATGTTTCAGTTTTTCGCTGTATCTTACATATAACAAGGTAGGTAAAGAAAGCATGGTGTCAAGATACTCGATTCTCCACTTACTGTCCAAATTCGAGACATTGCGTGTCGATATAGGGACTCAACACCGTGCTATGTCTTACCAGAAGACTTTACGGACAGAATTTACTTATTCTCATGAATGGAAATCAAACCCAAATCCATCTTGTTTACAATCACACACCTCGCCACATAATGAAAGAAAATCGTACCTGAGTTATACACGTTTTACTACGAAGGAAAAACTAGATTTTTTCACACGAAAGTAAAAAGTACCTATGCTATATAGAAAAGATATATAGAGGTACTTACATAGATAAGGCAAGTTACTTATACAGGTAAAGTAAGTTTTTTTTATAATTTAACTTTGTTAAGCAAACGACTGTGCTCGGACAAAAATTTCCATATTAATAAGAAGGATTTGGAAAACTTTCAACATTCAAATCTGCATGAGTCCGCTCTTTTGGTAACAATCCAATTTTTTAGAGTAAGTTAGCTATTAACTATTAAAGTTAACCAGCTGAATGAGAGACACTGTTTGACTGTAAATGCAATGGTTGTGGGTTCGATTTTTACTCGGGGAAGTAATTATTTTTTTAATTATGTACTTTTAAATTGGTCTGAGGAGAAGTAATTTTAGTTTTACGCTGCATTTCACATATGATAGGGTATAGGTAGAGGGAACCTGGAAATGTAATCTTAACTCGCCATTAAGACATTTCCCACTTTCCGGCGAATTTTGAAGGCAGTGCGTGTTGAGTGGCTCAACGACGCGTTTTGCCTGGTTATCAGAGCGTGGAATGAAAATATTTAATATCACATTTCTCTGAGTGGGACTCGAATCCACAACTGTCGTGTTTACTGCTACACGCTTGTGCCCCTACGCTACGCCTCAGAAAAAAAGACAAGATTTTTACACATAATGTTTTGAAATGTGTGAAAAGTGAAAACAGTGGATTTGAACGCAAAATTATGGCAAAAAATTGACATGACATGGATCTATTTGTTATAGTTTACAGAAATATTTGCTTGTCCCAATAGTATAGACAAATTATTATTTAAAAATTTATTATTTATTTAAAAACAATAGAGAACGTAGAAACCTATAACTTGGCTATATTAATCTCTCTTTAATGATTTATAGAGCATTTGTTTGTTTTATTGCTGTATCCCGCAATATAGTAGGGTAGAAAGAGGGAACCTTGGGTTAAGACACTTTGTTCCCCACGCGTTGCCCAATTTTCTAGGGTTATCCAAACGCAATTTCGCAAGTAACGTCAAGTTAAGCAAATATTCATTTCCTTAGAGAATGCAGTTACAAAGCATTGCTCGAGGCTTGTGTCATCTGTTGACCGCGGGTCATTTGGACAATCGGCAATTAACCTGTGACGCGGTAGGGGTGCCAGTCGAGAGATTTAATTTATATGTATTTTTTTTCTATTACTTTTTAGCTTCACGCTGTATCTATCTGCCTATCCTGCTATATGCCCGCAAATAGACAGCAGTGTAGGCAGAGAGACTTGTGGACCGAGTGTTAAGAGACTAACGTTCCCCACCTTCCCCCAAATTCTAGAGGTATTCCATGTTGAGTGGCAGAAATAAACGCCGGGCTTTACCTTGTTACCAGAGTGAGGAAGTAAAAATGTTAAATATTTCATTTCCTCGAGTGGTAATCGAACCCACAATCTGTCGCATTTCAATCTCACCCTTGTGGTCCTGCGCCACGATGGCCTCATGCAAATATATAATAAGTTATACAAGCCTGCAAGAATCTATTTATTCAAAAAACTATCAAATTTTCATTTTTTATTCGAAATGGTTTAATATTTTACAAAAAGCCATTTTTCAAACTAAATTACCATTTTTAATTATTATAAAAAAATATAACTAATTTCTTCATGACTGACAGCCCTAGCATCAATTGTACTTGACGCCCAGACTGCTCACTGTTCACATCTAGTTAAGAGTAATTGAGATTATGAACGAAATTACTGAACTCGCTACAGATTAGGAAATCCTATATGTACGGAACAACCCACTGAGATGCTGACTTCACAGGAGGTCTATATATGCATATATATATATTTGGTTTCACGCTATATTCCTGAGGATTTTAGTGTTAAGACACTCCGTTTCACATTTTCGCCGATTTTTTGAGATTTTGAGTGTTGAGTGGCGGATCTCAATGCTGCATTTTTTTATAAGTAGTATATCAATAAAAATCAAAAATCAGCTTCTCGCTGTATCCTGCATACAGCAGGGTAGGCAGAGGGAACCTAGTATTAAGACATTCCGTTACCCACTTCCAGCCGAAATTTTCGTGGCATTGCGTGTTGAGTGGCGGAAATCAACGCTGGGCTTTTGCCTTGTTGCCAGAGAAAAGAAATGAAAATATTAATAAACAATCTCCCTTCCCTCGAGAGAGGATCGAACCCACTATCGTCGCGTTACAGTCACACCCGCCACATAATTTTATGTAAAGTTTTTTTTCCCAACTAGAATATATAGAAAATTTGTTACAATTATTTTTTCTACCGTAATTATGGTTTTAATAGATTTAATAAAATACATTTTTTAATTAATTTATTATTTAGTAGTATACATATTATATAAATTTGGACATAAATTTCATGTTCAAATTAATTATTATACGATCATCATTTTACATTTACACCATTGCATTGCTGTCGTACTTTTGCATCGTTTTATATATGAATGAATAACTTTATCGGATATATTTTAATATGATTTTTGCACTTCGGTACAATAAAAAACATGTCAAAAGTTTTTTCCAGAGGCCAGTCGTGGCACAGCGGCACGAGGTGTGACTGTAAAACCGACTGGTTGTGGGTTAAATATTTACTTAAATTTATATTTCCATTTCTTCGCTCTGGTGTCGAGGTTAAGCGCGGCGTTGAGTTCTGCCACTCAACACGCAATGCCTCCAGAATTCGGCAGAAAGTGGGGAACGGAGTGTCTTAACACTAGGTTCCCTCTGCCTACCCTGCTGTGTGCGGGATACAGCGTGAA